>JAQIVE010001373.1:0-25509 GCA_034698285.1 Sminthurinus bimaculatus | reverse complement strand
AAAACAAAAAAAGTATATCAACTTTAGTTGGCAAAACCCTGGAAGGAAATCAGTTTCGGAACTCGAAGCTACTTCCGCTCCTGTAGAACCAGAAAAAGTACAAAATACCTCAAAAACGTGAGTGTCCTTATACATAGATTAGATAACATACATTTACTTCAAAATATATGCACTTTGCACTTTGCACGAGATCTAGTACTTTGTACTTGCATATTATAAATACTACATATTATACACATATTATTATTATTATGTGCGTAAAATTTAAGGACTTTTGAGAAACAGGTAAAAAACAAGGTGATTTGTTATTGATCTGCAGAACGGAGAAGGAAACAGATGATTTCGATTTTGAAGAAGAAAGGCCACCATCCATGCTCCGCCGAGCACCACCCAAAACCAAAGTTAAAGTGAATAAAAAACCAGTGAGTTTGGCTGGAATCCTATCAAATATGGAACGACATCGTATTATGGATTCTTCATCCGGCTCACAATGAAGATAAGAGATGAAATATTATATTATGTAACGTTATAGCAACTATTTGCGATGGTTTTTTGTACGCATTTTTATGAATATTGTCAGAGTATTTGAGCCCTTTGGCTATTCTCTCCTCTCCAAAGGCATTTCAAAAATCATGTCAATTTCGCTCAAAGGTAAAAATAGTGTTATTGTTATATATTATTGTTACAAAAATTCATAATATTTAGTGAGCGTGTATTATCTACAATCTACATGTACTATTACCTGTGATGAACTGAATAATATAATTATGTAGGTACGTGTAAATATTATATTTTACAAAATAATGATGTATTGCATACTGCATGCTTCTGCCTACTTGATACTAAAGCACTAGATAAGAATTTTGAATAAGATTTGTAAGTATATTGTATACGACATAAGTTTGATATTTGTCATTAAGGAAACCAGACTTCCAGTGAAAGTCTGTCTATCAAGCATATTTTTTGCGCTTTCTCCATTTACTGTATAATGGAGAAAGAACACTGATCGTTAATTTATTTGAGGACGGAAATAATAAAAAGTGTGTATTTTTTAAAAGCTAGAAAAATTTTCAAAATCACGTTGTTGATGTTTGTATTATTATACTGTTACACGGCTAATGTACATACATATTATAATGTCGACACAATCGGGTGGCATTAAACTTAAATGACATAAAAAAAAAGATAAACAACATTGGAGAGCATAATAATAAATAATATTGATTTGATCATGAATCAAGGTTTATTCGAGTGAAAGTAAGGAAAGCAGGGAAAGTGAAGCTGAACATCGAGTTCATCCCATAGAGTGGGAATATTTTGCGGGAAACAGCATTTGACTTAGCTAAAAAAAAGTTCGCTCTTCGCTCGTCGTTTTTTTTTTCATGTTTGTCATTTGCGACTGTGGAATTGTGTTTGCGAATTGCAATTTGCAAATTGAACGAACTTGTGTCAACTTGCTCTATAAGTATCTGAATCGTCAGTGTCGTCATGTAAAAAATATAGATCGCATTTCGCATAGTAAAAGACTTGAAAGGAGTTGAATGATTTGCTTTGAGCCGTTTCCTTCCTGTTTGATTTTTATTGGCGAAGGAAAATAACAGAAAAAAGTACAGAGTAGTTATATTTACAAGTTGTTTTCTATTGTTTATTGTTTTTCATTGCGTATTAAATATTAATATACCTATCTAGTTTTCGCATTACTTGACGAGGAATCCTCAACTAATTATCATGATCATCATCTCTTAAGTTTGTATAACAAGGTAAGTATGAACCCGAAATATTCTTTTACATTTTTATGCGTATATTGCCCTAAAATTCTATATTTATCCCATGTTTAATCTTCCATCATTCCATCACATAAATACCAAGCTAAATGTATTGAATACGTTTGGAGTGTACTCAGTAGACTCTACTGTGTTGCTGTAAACTTTAAATACGTGTAGAACTTATTTACAGTGTCCGTTTTGAGGAAAATTTTACCATAAGACATTAGTCAAATGTAGTTATTTCATCTTTATGGTGTGCATTCCTAGTGTGTATTGAATTCCACAAATAATTGCCAACTAAAAATATTTTCAGTTCTAAGCTATAGGGCTGATCATTTTTATATTATTTTTTTGAGATATATTGCAGTTTGCGTACCCTAGTACTTAATGTAATGATAAGGCTATATTAATATTTCATGTTTCGTTACAGTATCTGATATTACGGTATACTATATATAGCAGGTACTACCATCCAAATATTTCTGGGTCAAAAACGTCCACCATCTACTCAAATTAATCAACTTGACGCTGTATACTTAAGCAGGCTGATGGAAGCGGAATATTTTCAATTGGTTCTTTCCGTTTTCAGAGGTAAGTATACCTTTCTATTTGTTCATATTTTGCAATTAGTTGTGATGGGAAAAAAAGTCGGTGGCATTTGCTCTCATTTTCCTGATATTATTACGGATATATCCTAAATAACGCAATCGTAACATTTTTACGTGTTTTTTATTTTAGGTTTTAACTTTGTGGTCAAGAAACCTGGTGGAGTAAAGTGCAAAATTATTAGTAAAGTGAATGATTCTCTTTTAGAATCTCAAGTTGTACATTTGAATACAAATAACTCAGAGCCAGAATTTAACTCGCAAGTTGCTTGGAAGTTGACTAAAAAACAGTTTCAAGAGTAATTATTATAGCTTTCACTTACTTTAATTACGTATAGAGTAGATTGATGTTATACAAAATAATGGAAATTATTATATTAGTAATCAACGTATTGCATAATAACGGAAATTATTTGGAGTCAAGTTTGACTATTAATTTGCTAACTTGCGTTTTTTGACCTTTTCCTCTTATTTACATAGTTTACGACTTAACCGTGGGGTTGTGAAAGTAGAATGCCATTTATTGAATAAAGAAGAGCAAATTGCGAGTCTCATTGGTTACTGTAACATTTCCATTAAAGAAGCCATTGAAATACAGAGCTTTGATGAAGTTGACAGCAAGAATGCAGTAAGTTTACCCAATAATACTTAATTATGGTTACAAGGGAAAGTTTAGAACAAAATCCCCTTTGATTCCACTTTCTTTTAAATGTTCATGTGTATTACCTTCATGGTAATACACATGAAGTTTCGCCACCATGGAAATGCCTCAAAACTGTAAACTGAAAGTGACCAATTTTAACTCTCAGAAAACTAACATATTCCATGGCAAAAATAAACCAGATTACTAAATAGAATTGTTGTATGCTCCATAACGAAGGGGAGGGCCAAGCAATCACTTTCACAAGATATGTACATAATTTAATTATTATTGATTTTTTCAGACCACTATACCTTTGAGTGGTACAAAGTCTCCTTGGTTGCAATATGGTCCGAAACTGTTGATTATGCTCCACTACGAAGATCCAAAGAAGAGTATTGTCCCTTCTCAGAAACGGAAATATGTTGTAAAAAGTCCCGTCAAAAAAGACACTAAATTCAAGACTCCTCTTCCTCCACCCCCTACTGCTTCCACCATGGTATGTCAGATCTTTTTTTTTCAATCCATCATGCTCTGTGTATGAAAATTATTAAGGAAACTGCCTTTTAAGCCTGTTACTTGGTGAACGGAATTAATACCAGGAGGATAATTATAATTTGTGATATGATTTGTATGGGTACGTGTGTTTAAACTGTTCCGTTTCTACTGTACTGTTTCGTCTTTTTTGTATTTTGTTCTGTAAAAATTAGAAATTTTCTTGGAGTATCAACGCTGAAAAAGGATACTTTCAACTGGGAGATGCTCAACCAGATGATGACTTTTATGTCATGAATATTACATTAATTAGCGTCAAGGATTTGGATAAGGTGAGCACTACTGACTTACAATTAGTACACACAAAATCAGCATTTGTATTTAATGATGATAGTAAGTTAAGTTTTATAGAGTATTATTGACTTTATCATAATAAACTGTAGTCATTGTATGTAAATATGTATATGTTATACAAAAAAGTTTAAAAGCTTTTTATGTATTTTGATTTCTTGTTATTTTCATAGTATATGAAGAATTCAAAGCCTCCCGACTCATGGAGAATTTCCTTTGAAGCTTTTGGAGTAAATGTTCTATCCGATGTCTTCCAATTGAGTAAAGACAGTGGTTCAAGTTTTCTTGGAGACAAGACAACAGCTCGAATTCGTGCAAATAGCGCAGAATTCATCAAGTTCCTCATGGATCATCAATTTATATTGAAAGTAGAGTCATTACTAGCAGACAAGGCTGAACATGTAGGCAATGCATATATTTCTTTAGAAGCGCTAACTAATAAAGAAGTTCACGAGGTTCGAGGCTCTTTGGACATTATAGCTGTAAAACCTACACCTGCATCACAACAAGGCCTTTATCCTCAACTACAAGTTACAGGTATGCATTATATAGGTTTAATTTATGTCTAAGTAATAAAAACATCATTCATTCATTGATATCGTTTGAATAGTGTATACCCTTATAAATTGTAAATGAAGTTAATTTTTCGGTTTTCTTAGTTGATCTCACCGTTTCGTACAAGTTCTTTGCAAGATATGCCCACCTGGAGGAAATTAGTTGCGCGGCTCAAAATATCACAACGTCTAAGGAAAGTTTGGATAAACTGGACGACTTGGATTCAAATCATGTTCGTCCAAAGGAAGCGCGACAAGTTTCTGACGAACGTGAAGAAGCAGATGACGTTGCAAAACAAAAAGGGACCTCTCCCATAGGTGATTACAATAATATATCCTACGCACTGTTTTTAATGTCAGCAAGAAGGTTATGTAGCATTTGACAATAGGGCATTTGTACGACTAACGAAAAAACTTGTTTTACATTATATTTTGCTTTTTAGTTCCTCGTGTTGGGGAAGGTGATGAAAAACGAGAGCAACAACGGGCCACATCGTCAGCTCCCAAAGAAAATGGACCAACTTCTAGTTCAGTACCTCCACAGCATCAAAGTCAACAACAAAAAAATATCGCAAATACACAGGTTGAAGAACTTTCAAAACAGATGGAGAAATTTTCTGTTTTAACTCCAATAACACCTCCTGAAAAAACAATAAGTTCACGTCCCATCGTTCATTCTCTTCCTAATAGTGCTCAAATCTCTGTCCCTTCAACAATAAGAGAGGTCAATCATCATGATGGGGCTGCTAGAATATCGATTCCAAATTTAAATAATGTTTGTTGTGATCCTGGAGAATTTGAACTGCAATTAAAGTTTAATTCCTTTAATGTCAAGTCTAAAAAAACCATACTGGACAACTGGAAGCTTTCATTACAGTATTCTATATTAGACATTGGACCAGAAAATAAATGTGAATTGCTTGCTAAACTTGAACCATCAAAGCTCACGGCTGACAATGTTAACCACTTTGGTTTCGATGACGATGAGGACGAAAAGTGGAAGTTTTCAATTCCTAGATTCACCAAAGAGTTACTGGAAACTCCACTGGAAATTTATTTTGAAAAGGAATTACAATCCAAAGAGCATCCAATTGCTCGCTCTTTAATTTACATCGGAAATATATTCTGCATGCCGGTTAGAATGAAATAATCAGTAATGTTGAAAAATAAAGAGACTAAAATGCTCCCAAGTTTACGTAATTCTGTATTTGTGTAAAATGTGTAAAATCAAAAATTGTCATGGGTTTTCGTATGTTTTTCTGCGATTACAAGAAGTATATTATTGTTATTTCTTATTATAAAACTTACGAAGCACAAGGGGGAAAGTTACACATTAATGTACTCAGATACGGAATAGCGTAAGCTTATGAGCGTTCACTCACCCATAACATTTATATTGATAAAAATATGTAGAGTATACGCTATGGTTTCAGCAAGGAAATAATGCGTAGCACTATAAAATAGAAGGTTTTTATACAGTGTTATTTTTATAATATTTTTATAAACAATGCTTTTATTACTACTAGAAAAGTGAAAACGGAAGGGTGATGAGAGGCCAGACCCCCATTTTTGCCTACTACAGGCGAAATAACGAAAAGGATGTGAAAATTGGTTTTTTGTTTTACGAATTTATTTTGACTGAAAGATCTGTCAACGAATCTGGTGCCATGTTTGAAGATTCTCAATCTTTATTGTTAAATCCTGTTTCACCTGAAAGTAAGAATGTTAAAAAATATAAAGTAATCTATTATTTCAACAAGTAATTCAATTGTTTTATTTATGAGTTTCAATAAGATTCAAATTTAGAAGATAATCTATTGAGATACATTTTAAGCATCAATCTATTCATCTATTACTTGGGAGAAAGCAACTTAATGATTAATGATACAAATAACTAATATCTAATATCTAATGGGTGTTTTTTTTAAACAATGAATATTTGTTTACAAAGAGGAAAAGAGCCGGCATTCTAAGGAAAGTAGGAAATTTCGACAAGATTCAAAAGGCAATAATAATGATACCGCAGCTTTGTTAGAATGGAGGCAAGAAGAAGAAGACAATTTCAAGCAAAAGGTAAGTTGTTATGTATATATTGAATTTATGTTTTTAATGATAACTTCAATTGAAAGGATTCAAGAACCATTCTATTTACTTACCCAGTGTATGCTACATAAATTAACATAGAAAGTAGGACTGTGAAAGTTTTGATTAGAGAGATGTGAACTGTGTAAGTAATATTATTAATGTGCTTCAAATTGATGTAGTTGAAGGAAAGGGAGCAATCGTACATGCAAATTCTGGCTGCAGAGTATAAGAAACACAAAGAAGAAGGAGAAAAGGCAGTGAATGATAAATTGGACGAATTATCAGAGCTAAAGAAAGAATATTCTAGGAGACTACGCGAACTCACGACGAAAGAAGAAGCTTTAAAAGAGCGTGAAAATAAGGTAAACTTTTATATATTTTTCTTTATTACTTTTTTTACAATTATTGTAAACATTACTTTTATTTTTATAACATGGAGTATAGCATAATAGGGTAATCCACAGAAGAAGAAATTTATAAACTGCTCAGAATTTCCCCAATTCTGAGCAGTTTATAAATGTAGTTTATAAAAACAGTAGTACATAACAAAAAATGTAATTAAATGCATATGTTTTTAGGCGGAACTTTCTGCTCGAGAAAAGGAGCAAGGATTGACCAAAAGCTTGGAAAATAGTAAAATCGAAATAAGAAGTTTAAAAGAAAACCATAGAATTGAGGTGAGAAGAAGAATTGCATTAATTTAATAAAATTGAATGCATATTATAATAGTATGCATGTATACTGGTTATTAGATTCTACTTGGTAAACTAGATGTGTACGTAATCAAAAGTTATTGCCATTATCATTATGTTGTACAGCTTATCTCACTATCAAAGCAACTGGAACAATTGAAAGTGGAAAATGAAGCGTATAAAGGAAAAAATCGAATACTTGAAGAGAAACTGGCCTTGAAGGAAGAAAAATGCAACGAGTTGTTGGCTCTGAGTAACAAATGGCCAGTTCATGAGGCACAACGGAAATACGATTTACTGGAACAAAGGGTAATAACCAAGTTAAATTTTATTTTACCAGTAAAAAAGTAATAGTTCAAAAAACATAAAACTAGTGTCAGATAAAGAGACTTTCGATGGTTTTGGGTTACAACACATAATTAGTAAAGATTTTTGAATTTATTGTTACAAAAAAAAAAATAACCCAGAGCCACATAGACCATCAAAACTTTATTTTGGGTCAAGCCATTAAAGGAATTTGTCTAAACTTTTTCTGCAACTAAGTAAATAAATATTCTCTACATATGAATGATGATGTTCCTAATTCTTGTCTCTTATCTTTACACCTCCTTATAGTGTGATCAATTGCAGAAAGATCTTGATGCTGCTCTGAAGGACAAACAAAATTATAAATCACAGATTCAAAACTTAGTGAAAGTATTGGATAGAAAGTCTGAAGAAAGTAAAGAGCAATTGAAGGAAGAAAATAAAAATTTAAAGTTGCAACTAATAGCCAGTCGGCAGCAGGAGTTATTGACTAAAGATCGTGAGCAAGTTGCCACAGTGTGTAATGAAATTCGTTTAGCTAAGGACAATTTGGTCAAGCAGCAGCCTCTTCGAAGTTCTTCAGTGAACACAAGATCCCCCGAAGAAATCTTGGATAATAGACGTATACACACTGCTAAACCCGACTCTACTACACTCGATAGAGAACTTCAAAAATTAATGGATAGCCGAGAAGCTCTTTTAAAAACTCAGGCCTACACACGATATGATCCACTTATTCGCAAACTTGAGGAGGAAATAGAAAGAAAGTTGCAAACCCAAAGAGAATCCAGTAGATCATAAATTATATTGAAGAGAAGAATGAGTCATTTTGTGTTCCATTTTATTTAGCTACCTTTATCTAAAAAAAGGTTCTCGACTGTCGCCATAATCTCGTATCACTTATATACTTAGCACAAAGGGTAAAATATCCAAGTACAAATCTCTCAAATGAAGGTAATACTTACCCACATTTATCTACCTTCTTACAATTAGTGTATCTAGTATTTATTAATATTCCATGTTCCACACTATGTTGTATCATATTTTATGATCAGAACAGTATGTAATGGTATCCACAGACCATGAACCAATCCTAGTAATAACTGTATATTATCTACTTATATTATGATACATATCCTAATATATATTTCGACTGTGTATTGTTATATTCTCTTACCTGGTATATCTTCCTAGCACGTTGATAAAAAAAACTCACTGAAGTAGCAGTTTCAGTGAGTTTTTTTGGGCAACAAGAACAGGTGTCACCTTCAATTTCATTGCAATACCTATTGGAATGAACCGAGTTTGATAAAAATTGAATGAATGTCAAAAACTTTTGTTCCCCTCGCGAGCTTGGAAGTTACTCTAGGAATCTATCGTCTGCTTACACTGAAAAATATTGTAACTGTGAAAAAACGCTTTAGTGTAACTACAATAATCAAACGAATTATGTTTTATGTATATATACTATATACCCCTTTATGAAGATAAAGAGCAAAAAAATCAAATATTTTGTACAACATTTATATAAAGATGGTATTCTTGTACTTTATTATATAAAATAATGTTTTAAAATATGTAATATATATAATATCAATAATATTATTCTTGTTGACTCCGTTAGGGATCGAGAGTGAGTAAAATCTTATGAAATTGGGTGAAAATCGTTTTTCTCAGTTTTTCTGAGCGTCGGCATTGGGCTGTAAAATCACCTAATAGGTCAACATTTTACTCACTTTCACTAACTATTTATAATATGTAACTCTGTGTTCTTTGTTCCTACGCATTTTTCAGTGCACTAGAAAATGCGCATAAGATATTATGTAATTACGATTTGCAAACCAATAACCAAGATTGTGTTTTAGAAACAAATTTAATGGTCATACGTTACATATATGATATATCAGTGCTTAGTGCTTACCTATGATGAATTTTACAAGTGAATTAGATTCAATTTTTTGTAGAAATTGTTTTACCATAAAATAAGTAATGCACGTATAATTATTTTAGCGTTACAGTGTTCTCATTTTTACCATTTTAATGCATTTTCATGATAGTACATAGTATCGTATTTAAGTAGGTATTTTTAGAAACCTTTACTTAATAAGTTCACATTTTCAAAAGAGCCAGCTCGCATGTAAAATGTTTCTGTGGCAAAAATATCTGAAATTTGTAATCTACAATACTATTATGTATGTACCTACGTAAAACCAACGTTGACTCTGGATAATATGACATGTGTGTCCATGATGATAAATCATTTTTTCCTTTTGTTTTGTAAGTATGTATCATAAATTATAGCATATAGTCAAGGTTTCCTTGAAACCCGTCGAACAAAAATGTATCAATTTAATTGATGTAAGCACACTTTACGTTTTTTATAATATTTTTAATTTCAACTATCTCCCTATTACATCATATTATTATCAATGTATAGATTATTATCAAAGTGAATGATCAAATTATTTATTTAGTTTAAATGCGCAATGAAATTGTATCTATATTGTATTATAAGGTCCCAATAGCCAATAGCATGTGACTGTAGGGTATATGTATAGGGAGCTCTACAATTTCATGTTTACATAAAATAAAGTTAATAAATATTTCTATATTTAATCTATACTATAGTCTCTTTTCTTCGGCTGTCCTTACATGAACGGCGCCTGCATTATAGTGTGCATTTCTTTTGTAATTCTGTGTAATTCTGCATGCTAATATGTCGGATCGGATGTCGTACACTGCCTGTGTACAGTAGTTTTACTAGTGATTTTATGTTAGATAGCAAATGATAGACTTAGCAGTTTTGCTATCAAAGATTAAGTATAAGCATTACAGTTCAGAGTGAGTGACCTTCAGACTTGACTTGAGGAACGTCCTCATATTTCCAGCATTATCTTGTTTCATTATAATATAATATGTAAGTAGTCTCCTCATCTCCCAACTCCAGCATCAGAACTTACTTTAGTCTTGAGTAAAATAATTGGACAGTGAATGACTCATCATACAAAAACAGTCTCAACTACTCACAGAGCTTTCAGACAGTCACTATAATATTATGTATTACTTATGTACAATATGCATGCAGTATGACATCATACAATATACAATACACAAGATAAAATCACATGCATTCATTCTTTCACAAAGCATAATACTAACTACTAACCATCTTTAGAAGGTTCCTGCAGTGAGACTGTTATGACGAGGAGTATGTAAAATGCACTACTTCAGTATGGGTTTTAGAATCTGACTTTTGCTATTCGAGAAACAGTACATTTTAATTCTATTGAATTTTTTCAACCCACACACGTATCTGATGTCCTTTTTCCAAAACCCAGAAAGGCTTAATTCGGTTTACAGTTTATGCATCGATTTTCGATATGAAATCATAAACATCGTTTTTTCTCAAAGGATCATCAAGGACGTTCTCACTGCAGAGGCCGTCCATACATATCTACACATTATACATACATAAGTATCTGCATTCCCTTTTACTCTGTGTATTTTTTCTCAATGTAAATCGACCACCAGTTGCACATCGCTCTTTTTCATATTACTTTGAATACAAAGTTATTGTGTTATTGTTTTTGTTTTAACTTTGCCTTCAAATATTAAATGTAGTTAAATAGTTAAATATTATTTAGAACAAAGTGTAATTGTTGTGACTATCATAAGAAAGAAGGAATAATATACTTTACATACACTTTCAACGGCTCATTCAGAATTGGTATGTGTAATTAGAAACATGAAAACGTATATTTTGTGTTATTTTGTGTTGCATGATAAATTATATTTTTAATCTTGTAGTTTGTAGTTGCCAACTTGTAAATTTACTTTAGATGTCATGTAAAACTAATATTGGGCATGCTTTAATGTTGTTTAGTGACAGAATAACAAAATAATATACATGGAAAGTTAAAATGTGACATTTACTAAAATTACAATCCTGTTTTGGTTTTATAGTTGTTGCTGTTGTGAGAATCGAGACTACAATAATATCTATCTTCAAAGGCCAGTTTTATTAGCGATTAGGAGAGGACATTATTTCTGTAACTTCAGGAGTATTAATCGATTGAACGTGATTTAATCACGTAGAGTATCTTGCCATAGTGATATCTCGCAATGTCGGATCAATTAATAAGCGTTCCTTTAAAAAAGACGTCCGACCTTAATTTGGACGAGTGCTTAAAACCATTTTTTGCTCCATACACTAAAAGACCAGAATGGACAGACTTGGAAAAGGCAATTAAAGATTTGGATAAATTGAGAAAAGATGTGGTTACCAAGGCCCCACAAAAAACTATATTTATGTTGGAACAACTATATAGGTAAGTGTTTTAACTCTGCTACATAGTCTTTAGTTTTAGTCTGAATTATACTTGTTTTACTATTTATAACCATAAACTATAAATATGTATGTGAAAGTATTAAAATTCATTTGTTATATGTTTCTAGATATCATGACCAAATCAATTTACTCAGTCAGAAATTTCCATCTGAGACACCTCAGTCTTTTACCTGGATCGATTCATTCAACAAGATCAGCGTTTTCTCGGGGAAAGCTTCTCTGGGTCTGCCCTATTTAGGATACGAAAAACATTGTGTGTTGTTCAACATAGGAGCTTTGCAAACACAATTAGCTGTAGAGAGTAGTATTCTCGATACAGATGATGAGAAGAAAAATGCTGCAAAATATTTTCAGGTTAGTATTTCCAAGTCTTCAGCCTTCACAATTTTATACCTTGTATGACATTTGATATTACGTACAATCATCAATGTAGGATCCATTTTTCACTATATAATATTATAGGTATTCGGTATACACAACCTAATATATTTTTTACTTCTCATAGAATGCTGCTGGAATTTTCGAAAAATTGAGGCCTGCAGAATCAGCAGGAGACAATTTGACTCCGGATTTTCATCCTGATTTATTATCCGTCCTTTCTGCCGTATCCTTAGGTAAGTTTTGTCTAAACAAATGAAAATAATTGTCATTGAATATTGCATTAGTATTTATGGAGTGTGGTTTTTACATGCATAGACTTTCACTTTACTGTTACTATTTACTATATTATGACTGATATGCTATAATGTATGCTATGATGTGTTACGCATAACTTTTTAGCCCAAGCCCAGGAGATTTTTGTATCAAAAGCAATTAAGGATAAGATGAAGGACGGTATCATTGCAAAACTATGCTCACAAACGGAAGAAATGTATTCTGGTAATAGATAATAAACAAATTGAACAATACAACCCTACTTTCAGCTACGATTTTAGACCAGTCAACTTAAAAATCGTTAATGATTGTTCTGTTTTTCAGATGTACTACTTAAAATGACTCGTGAAACTGTGAAATATTCTTGGGATAAAACTTGGTTGTCCAACGTAATATTACAATTGAATCTATTATATATACATTTTAAATAATGTAATGTATTTCAGTATTAAATGCTATGCACAAAGTTCATATTGTAAATCTAAATTTTTTATATTGCTTTCAGGCGAAGGGAAAAAAGCATGCATATTTTGGACTTGCAAATTTATTCCAAAGTAAAGTTTGTGGTGACAAGAAGATGATTGGAGAGCAAATATCTAGACTGAACGTAGCAATCGAGAGTTTAAAAAAAGGACAAGACAAAATTGGCAACCCTAATTTCTTATCTTACTTTGTTAGTGAAGCTAAGGTGATTTGAATATTTTACAGCATAATCCCATATAAGCATATTATTATTGTCGATATCGATAGTATATAAATTATAAATTACTTGATTTAAATATTTTCAATTTATAACCTTACAAAGATTACTTGATGACTTGTATTTTGTAATTATACGTTTTGACATGCATATCGTTTTTTATTTTGGTAGCGTTTCTTGACAGAAGCAGAAAAAGGTAAAATTTACAAGAAAATGCAGTTACCAGCGATTGAGTAATATTATATTGGTATTAAAATGAAAAATGAAATAATGTGAAAGAAAAAAAAAGTAAATTATATTATTTATAACTGTTTTCTAAATAATAACTTCATTTATCATGAGGTGATTGTACCTGCTGCTAATCTTCCGACAATACAAAAGGCTGCTTCAGCTAGACTTGCCAAAATTACTCCCGTACCCGAGAAACTTTTGGAATTCAATAATCCGTAATGATAAAATATTTCTTCACTTAAGCATTCTTTAATAAATATGAACGTATATTATAATAAATATTCGAATTTACTTTTATATCTAAAGAACAATTTTATTGATTTTTAGATTTGAAATACTCCAGCGAATAGACGAACCAATCCCTGCAGCTCCCCCACGGAAGAAGAAAACTGACGAAGTAACAGTAGTGCCTACTCAAAGTGACGATGTGAAAGATGACAGCCCAAAGAATACTCCGAATGGAAAATCCGAATCTCCCAAACCATCAGACAATGGAGAATCTCCACCTGGAAAAAATCCAGGAAAGAATGGCCTTTCCTGGAATCAGTTGTTAAATGATTCTTGGAGCCTACTAAAATCTGAAGTTACTCAGGCGGCCGAAAATTATGTCTACGGAAAAAAATAAAAGTTGTATGTACTAGTGCGTCATATGTAAGTAACATATTTTTGAATTCTTGATTTGCAAGTATTGGATTGATCCGAAATGGTGGTCATTGATAGGAATAACTCCTGTGAATCCATAGTTACAATAAAATAAATAATGTGTCGGCTTACGGAAAGGAGAGCCAGCTACAATTACTTATACTATAGCGTTTACCTAATACTTTTTTCCGTAAGCCGGGCTATCTGCACTATATGAATTTAATATATTATATTTATATTATATACATAAAATGATACAAAAATTCCAAAAGATGTTATTCCAAAAGAGGCTTAGTAAGGTACCTTAATACGTTAATAAGCCGTATGTTTTAGCTCCTATTGTGGTAAATCTCTTTCTTTTATTTGTGAAACTTGCCTTAATAGTCTATATTTTGCGTGTAATATTACGTAAGTGAAGCATACTTTACGGTATGCTTACTTCATAGTATGTATATATAGTAATATTTTGTAAATGAGGTGCTCGTATAGATTCTAGTTTCTCATTTCTTGTTTCGACATTAAATGCCCCTCACTGGTGATTTTTTTTTAAATTCTTCTTTTCCACCTTCAACCTTAATTGCACAACATTCATATGTTATTGATCTATATCAAGCCAATATTTTGAATGGCACAATGTAAATGTGAGATGAACGAATGAAAGAGCAATAAGTGATAGAATTTCACAGAATGCCTTTACTATATGTGATGTTGTTGAACTAATAACTAATAATAAACGATTATTGTTTCTATAAAATTCACGGAATCGATCTAATCACTGATAGAGCTCATCTTCATTTTTTAATAATTCAATTCAAAATTCAGATGCGCGCACATGCTGGTAAATATTTTTCAGTTCTCCCCTCTCCTCTAGTGTGTTACATGTTGCAAGTTACAAATAGACTAAAGCTTATAGCCAGCAGAAGCAAAGCCAGTTTTTATATGCCGATCTGACACGCTTTTCAGCTCTTCAGCTTTGTCGCATCCAAAGATGCTACATTTCAATACAGCGTGAATAACATCTTTTATTTTCATTTGATCAAATCTATAAAAGCTAGCCAATGAGTATGATACAGATAAATGTAAAACAATACAAAATAATGATAGTAAAAATACTAGAGACTGGGCGTTTAACGTGTTTATCATCAGCCGTTTTTACTTTTGTACATTTTTTGTTCAGAAAAAGAATTTTAACAATAATAAACAGCAGAAATTTACGTTTTTATTATAGCATGTGTAGGTGTGTTAAATACTTGACGACGGTAAGTGAATCAAACGTATCACATAATGTTATATATAACTGTATATATTTATTATAAAAAGTTTACAAAAAGAGATTTGGCAGTCTGTTAAAATACCTTATCATTATCATTAATTATAAGGTCGTAATTTGATCATAATATTATAATAATAAATCTTATGTACATCAAATAGTATAATAATAATATAATACAATATTTAACATTACAAATGGAATCATGATTGGCACAACACACACGCATTCTAAAAATTTACAAATTTACGCAACATAAACCAAAATATGTACTTCTTGTTCCGTAAAAAGCAAATGTACATATTTAAGTGCTAAATTATTAGTTTTTTTCCTATTTTACATGTACACTTTAACAGCATGCTACCTTTCAGAACATAATAATTATTATTATACATACAACACATAATACATACTAATAATTAGTACTCCATTCATTCATTTTTACATTAAATATGTACAAAAGTAAGTCTACACCGTACTTACCGCTGTATAGAAAAATAACAACTGGAAAAAACAATAATATATCAGTATATTGTGTAAGTATATATACAATATGTGTACGAACTACGAACGAACGTTGGCTAATAAACTAGGTATTTATACACAAGACTAACGAGAAGTGATTTTTTCAAGAAACGAGTATTCTAACAATCAAATTAGACGCGATTATGTGTGTGATATGTATAGTTACTTAAGAGAAACAGAGTGGACAAAACAAGTAGACAAGTGTGAAAAGTGAAAAAACGATAGCAAGTAAAGTCTGGCGGTGGAAATAATACGGTATCATTATGTTCTACTAAAAAAGCGACCAAAGTCGCACCTTTGGATTTGAAAATGTGGCCCAGCCTTTCGTAATTACAATAGAGATGATGACGAAGGTCACTGAAGAATCTTCAGGGAGGATGCAGATGATCAAAGCTCTTGACATATTGTGCACGTTAAGTACAAAGCGCGCTAGTATTGTCTACCAACGTATTTAAAGTCTCTGCCTGCGTCGAAGCCGGAATTCCTCGAAGCACTATAATGTATGACCCGCCTTATACCAAAGGGGTCAACGTAGCCTTAAATGATGCACAAAAAAACAATTTAAATTTTAAGTAACCATATATTATGAGAAATACATGTAAATAAGAGAGCTTTTTTTATAAAAAAGATGATGTAAATTATACCAAACGACCCGGATCTTGAACCATCTCCTTCTGTCTCTTCCTTATGACTATAGCAATGAAAATCAAATCAAGGTTTCATTAGCATTTTATTATATGTAAGCATTATACGTTTATGAATATTGTGGCTAAAATATAATGCGCTTTTTTAAAGACGCCATATAATGCTGTATGTAAATAATTTTTTTCAAGAATTTCGTAATTTGATTGTAAACATAAAACGTTTACTATTGATGGGGAATTTTGTAAATAAATCCCGTGTTTTTTCGTAGTGGAGTGGCGTAAGTCCCAAACACATCTCGTTGACCACCTTCAAGTTAAAAATAAAATACAGTCAATACAATATGTGAGGAGTATTTTTGACAATTATTGTGTTATTCGCACATAATATGTGTAACGTGTAGCATGTACCTCTGATTCTAATGGGCACAGGTCTTCGATTCCTGTTTCTTGGACCAACGTATGTCGCGACATACGTCCCATTTCTGGGTTGTCCAGGGCTAAATACTGGGGTGGCAGCAGTTCTTTCGGTTGGTTTTTTAGCCCGAACAGTTTGGCTCAAAGGCTTTCCTGGAG
This sequence comes from Sminthurinus bimaculatus, assembly GCA_034698285.1. NCBI lineage: Eukaryota > Metazoa > Arthropoda > Collembola > Symphypleona > Katiannidae > Sminthurinus > Sminthurinus bimaculatus. The sequence goes on along the minus strand of JAQIVE010001373.1, from coordinate 8,428 downwards.
GTGGAAGTAGCGGAAGTGGATGGTCATGAACTAATGGAAGGCTATTGGCTGCTGCTGCTTCCGTCGAAGCATCATAGACAATTTTCGGCTCTTCCGTTGCTACAGTGGTGGTGGTGGGAGTGACTGCTAGTGAAACGCCGCGGAAAGTTGGAACTTTGCTGGTCACAACTTTTGTTGAGTGTTTTACTGGCACATAAACCTTTTTCGTTTCAGTTGCTTCCACTGAATTTGAGCCTACAAACTCCATCCTGAATGGTAAACACATCCAAACAGCGTGATTTAAATTCCAATTCAATGAACAATGAAATAAGATCCTTGATTTTTAGTCGAAAAAGGCGAATTTCAGAAAATCTTCACAAGATTACCCTTAACTTAACTTACCGAGTCTTGACGATACGGTAGCCTTTCCCGTCAGCAATGTAGTCTGTCATCCGCAAAAATCCAGTTGGGTCAACCCATCCATAACTGCCAACCTTTTTTTCAGTTAATTTTTAAAAGCAAAAGTATTATATAATACATTGTGACGATATATAAACATTTCTGGTGCATTATCTTAATATAATTCAAAAAGGGTGATTATTATACCACAGTGCCATCATCGAGTCTCTTTTCTCTACGATACTGGCCATTAAAAGTTTGGAAACGAAATGAACGTTCAGGTCCTTCATCTGTTTGAATGTGATATTGAGTGGGCTCAGATTTCCATCCTGACAGTGAGTTTGACAGTGATCCGTGTGCATTTGATAAGATCTAAAGTAAAAAAAGGACAAAAATCCCACAATTAGCATTACAATGACTCTTTAAATGGTCAGGAATTACAAACAATGACTCGGCTCGCTCTTTCTTTCCTTTTAATTATCAAATAATCAATTCCTGGGATTCAATGCTCAGTAATATGTATTATGTATCTAATATCAGAGAAATGTTGATTGGATGCAACTAAATAAACATTATTAGTATAGACAAAGAAGATGTATGTTTGTATTCGACTTCTACATGTACATACATACATAATATGCCTACCTATGACTGCATCTAACAATAAGTCTAAACTCTTGCACATATTATAATGTCGTACATAACGTTTCACAATTTTTGGTTGCCTTTCCCTGAGTTTGTATCTATAATCTATACCTACTAAGCAAACTTACATATAGTTTTTTTGTATGTAAATTGTACCCATAGTAGATACAGACTATAGACTGTATCTACTCAATACTCAAGCTTGTGCAATGAGAGTGAAAGAAAAAGGTATTCATTGGATGGAAATGTTTGTAATTAAGCATATATATATTTACAAAGGTGCTTAATTGACAAATAATAAGATGGAGCTGAAAAGGGAGTCTCACAAAATTTATCTTGATTCGCAGAAATCAAGAAAAACGTTGATCCCGACGATCGTCCATCATTTACGGTGATTAAATTCAAATTAAAAATTTAAATTTAGAATAAATTTGGTTCTTACATATTGAGAAAAGATCCCTTTTTTACATTTTTAAGTTGTTGGCACTTGAAGGGACCATTCTAGAAATTGATTTTCACATTCGTAAACTCTACATTGGGTAGGTTGGGTAGGATATGTAAAAATGCTTAAATAACTTGAAAGGCACTTGAAAAAGCTATATTTTGAGGCCCTCTTCAACTTGTTTTGCAAAACGTTTCCATGCAAAGACACAAAATGTTTGTGGTTAGCTATCAAATATGGATAAAAATTCTTATCCCCATAGCTAAATATAACTCAAGTTCCCTTTTTGTAGTAAGAAAATCATAAGTCAGTAAGTCACGACCTGATTTTAGGTACATTTTACAAAGTAGGTAGTTTGTAAAGACGGAAGTACAATATGTAAAAATCTTAGTTATAGGTATTAGAGTGCCACATAAGTATTTAGTTTGTTTTTTTCAAAACGATCCGATCAGGTCGACTAAACTCAACCTGATCTTTCGAGTGGTATCACTCACAATGCTGAGGAATTTTTTTTTCCCGATTTTTCACCAAGAATTTACTTAAGTGTTAGTTAATAATGAAACATCAATTAATCTCCTTATTTCAAAACTTTGCGTCTTTCAACGAATGTTACAATATATTCTTACACACTACTGTTTATTTTTCAGCAAACATTAAGTACATAGTGTTACGTAGCTGTATATACGTATGTATAATAGGATAAGATAGCTTAATGTAATGATATAATATAATACATTTGTATATATTACGTTGTGTATTTCCATTATTTACTTTTATACAAATTTTACTAAACCGTAAGTAAAATTGAAACCTTTAATCTTTCTCTCTCATATTCTTTGTCTAAGGATTATTAAATCTTTTTACAACTCTCCTAATTCATTCAAATTACGGAAAATTAATTGCGAGAAATTAATACTATATCATCACAATAGTCATACTATATATTACATAATTGTAACTAGCTATTATCATTCCATGCTGATAATATTTAAAAAAAATATTATGTTATAATATAAAGTAAGAACAATTATAATATGCTTATAATACTATAGTAAATCCTTAAGTAACTACTATAATATAAAAAAGTTTATATTATAAAAATATGCATTAATTGACATTATAATTGGAAAAGGGTAATACAGTATGAATAACTGTACTATAGTTGACGAATATAGGATAAAAATTATTAAATATAAGTACATATTATTGTTCAAGTGACGAAATTATATTGTTCAAAATTGTAAGTATAATATTATCATCTAGTAGCAAAATGAATTAATTCATTGAAATGTCATCACATATTTTAATCAGGATGAATGAAAGTCTTCAAGTTATCATAATCAGTGATGATTTTCCATATGAGCCTCAAACTTCGATAACGATTTGAATTTCTCATCACAATCTAGGCATTCGAGATCCAATTCTACAAAAAAAAAGATAGGAAAATAAACAAACATTGGAAAATTACTAATTTGTAAAACACATGATATCAAACACTGCATAACAGGACAATTAATTAAATTAAAAATGTTTCAAGTATTTATTTTAACGAACTTATGATTTATGAAATTTATAATTTTTACAGTTACCTGTTTTTCCCAACTCAAATTCCTCGTAGACTTTCATACTGGCTACTGAAGTACGAATCTTGTTCTTCACATGTTTATCGCTATAGCAAACAGATAGCAATTCCGTAGCCCTGGTAACCAATTCCATTTGGAAGTCCAGGGAAGACTTTGATTTCTCCTGAGAGACAAAGTGGGATGGGAACATTACGGAAGACCAATGGAATAGGACCTTTCGGTTGTTGCTCCTGAAGAACAATGTTGGCCCTTGAAACATCAAGATGGAATCTCTCAAATGCTGCATAATCTTCCCACCCTGTAAACAGAAGATGTAATACATATATACATACATACATACATACATACATTATTTAATACATAATTTGTTTTTATGTTCATCTTTTTTATAAAATTACATGACCTGTATTTTATAAAAAAAGAAAGTATTTTTTGCATTTGAATAAAATCAAGAAAATTGAAATGAAATTTTTGAAAAAACTACTTACATTATACCCGGACCTTTTTGGAGTCTCGCACTTTCGAGCTGATGCGAAAGTAGCGTCGTCTACAGAGTTTGTTGAAGTCACCCCACAGGAGAACGCCATGAGTCTTGCCCTGTTAGAAAATTTAATACATAATTATACAAGTGTAAAACATTTTGTCTCTGTTTTAAAGACATACCTATAGGTCAACATTTTGGAGAATATAATTTATTTTATATGAAAGAGAGTTAAATAAGCTTTAAATTTTAAATTATTTCGATATTATTCAAAATACTTACTTGACCACCATGGGGCAGAGGGCAAAAAACTTTAAAAATACATCATGGACCTCATGTTCCTCAAGAAGGTCAATGATGAGTCCATCCCGAAATTTAGACATTTGGACGTGGTTGCTTCTATCTAACTTGGGGATTTCGGGGGGATACTTGAACCCCGCCACTGGCAGTCCATCAATGGTGAAGGGAGTCTTCATCCCCAGGGTCTTTCTGACTACATCCAGTGGCTCGCAACTAATATCCACTCCAACAACCTATGTAAAAAAAGATCCATGAGTACACATACATGTTATAACAATATTTATACAAGGAACAAAAATAAGAGTACTTGATAATATAATAAATACTTTGCAAAATTAATTAAAATATGTATTTACTGCATAAAATAATACTTTTTCGCTATTTTTTATACCTTTAATACACCTACAAGATCTACTCGGAAAAAGTTTTCCAGGGTATTCTTCTCATTTATGAGGCGGATGAGGTCCATCAGTTGAGCATTTGAATGATCATCCTCAAAGTGAAGCTCGACAGAGGAACGATCAGACGATGAACCTTCCCTGTTCATTGGCACCAGCCGGATTCTCATCTCCGCTTCATACTTGTCACGAGAATCACGGTACTTTTTCTTTTTTGTAATATTAACATTAGACTTTTCGAAATTGAGTACATTCATCTCACTCCGTTTTACATCCAGCCAAAGTTGTTTTGCAAGAGCCTGAAAACATGCAAAATTATAATATGTATTATTAAAAGGACCTCATAAAACCAGTTGAATATTACCATTACTATAGTACACATTTTACATGTTTTAAACTTTATATTTTATCAAAAATAAACAATTCTTGTTATAACTTTTGAAAAATAAAATAATATGATTATAGTAATAATAATAATGATATTAATACCTTGAAAAATAGATCATTATTCAATCGGACAAAATGGCTCTCTCGCCCTTTTGAGTCAACTTCTGTGGAAACTTCTAGTCCATACATGACCCTTAAAAGGCTTACAGCGTCCGGATATTTGAGGGAAGTAAAGTCAAAGGGGCGTTTAAAAAAATTCAAATAATTACGAAGAAAGTCTTTCAATGTCCGAGATTTAATGAAATGGTGCTCTAATACTGCGAGAACCTAAAAATTTAAAAACGATTTCAAAATTAAATAAATACATATACTGTAGCATGTATTTTTCATTTAATTGATGTTTGTACATACAATACTTGTATATTTGCATAATATATTAATGAAAATGTTTAAAACATAATAAATATTATATGGTAAAATTACTTCTCTATTTAGCCAAGAGAGGGATGAAAAGTAGCTGTCGAAGGATATGGCCTCTTTTAGGATGACCTCGTCCCGGGCAGTACAAGATGATATATCCTCTTCATCCACCTTTTATATGAAACAAATATCATTTATTTATTTGTAGTACGAAATAATATGTTTATATTCAATTATGTATTACACAACGTTACTTTTTTCTACGTACTATCGTTAAATATAGTGATAATAATAATAATATGTATCATAAAATACTTACATTGATATCATCTGCCTCGGATATATCCATGCTGCCCGTTGAAGAAGAAGATAAGATAGGTCGAAGCTGAGGCCCCCCAAAGTCTGCAAAATCTGCTACAGCATCATTCAATTCCACTTTGATCTGGTTTTCATGACAAAATTCCCAACCTTCCAATTTTCGGCGCAAATTGTCAACGTCTTCTCGCTGGTAAAAGAGACGATCAGCAATGGATTGGATACAAGCTATAGCTTTGTCTTTGATTGACTGGTAACCAAATCCATTTTCCAAAAGTTGTTTGCATTTGGTCAAAATCCCTACCACGATATTTGATGGTTGAAGTACCTAAAAACGAGACAAAAGAATACACATTATAATAAATATTATTATTATGATGAATAAAAAGATGATAAAAAATTACAAATCATAATGTATCAGAGTCATTATTATTAAACCAAAAAAAAAATTAATACAATAATTATTATCTTAATACTCGGGTAAGTAGATTGTAATACTTCTAAATTACTTACCGGGCGGTAGAAATCGGTTCTGGGAGTATTGGCAGGGATTATTTGACGGAGCTGTGAAGTTTCCTTTAGAAGATGTTGGATTTGCATTGTGTAACTATCCTTTAATACTTGTTTTTGAATTTGAAGTAATTCATTTTCAACTTTATAGTCGTCAATTGTCTTTACTTTTGACGACGTAGGTTTGTCCTTATTGTACTGTAATAAATTCTCCAATGCTTTGATTCGTTGGTCCTTTTGAGCATTACTTTTGGCTAGCCCTGCAATACGGGAAGCAGTAGAAGTAACTTTTTTATACTTTTTCGGGAGTGGTTGGGGTGAATTTTCATCTGAATCATCCGAATCTACAGATGACTCTGATTGATGACTGAGATTTTTATTTTTCATTATATCACTTCTTCTGATGATTTTTGTAGTCGTCATCTTGCTTTGCTTTTTTCCTTTTCCCTTGGGAGCTTTTTTGGGAGCTTTCTTTGGAGGTTTCTTGACATTTGATTTTGAAGTTTTATTGACATTTTCCATTGCGGATGGTGATGGTGGACGAGGAGATGGATCATTGGTAGATTGGGAAGACGTTGCAATATTTGAAGATGGATCTTTTTTATTGTGATATGCCACGTTCTTTTGATTCAACTTGTTAATCCTAGATTCTTCGTCGTTGTGGTATTTATTATGTTCAAAAACTCGATTTTTTTCTAAAAACTTCGGACGAGTTTCGGGGTTGGATGATAATTCTTTATTACGCTTTAAGCTTGTAGCTATTTTTTTTTGGCGGACGACAGCATCATTAGCATAAGCAGCAGCCTGCTGATTTATCTGTTTATCATAATCTGCTTTTAGTTTTTTTTGTAGGGCGATAAGTTCAGGTTCAGTTTGTGGTGTATTCATTATTATGCGGTTTCTAGCCCGTCTCTCTTTTTGTTTTTTGTTATTTTCCTGTCTCTTTGCTTCCTTTTCTTCTTCCGTTAGTACCTTTGCTGGTCTTCCTCGTTTACGAGGTTCAGGTAAACCAGCTGTTGACGATGATTCTGAATTATTTTCGGTTACAACCTTCTTCTTCCGCTTTTTCTTGGTAGCTTTTGATGATGTTGATGGTACTGGAGGATCAGACCCTGAATTTTGAGACTCCATAATAATGACGAAGCTATAGCTATTTGAAATTTAGATATTTTTTATTATTATAAATATTAAAGTAAGTACTTAGGTTTAATATTTTTCACAAAAAGTCACTTTTATACGAGAAAACTCAATCACTTAATTATCACCAAAACAATTTAAAAATTGTCATGCACAAAACTTGATTTTAATCTTGGTTGTTATTTAATCTTAAACACTCACTAGGTTATCGTTTTATAAAATATTATTTCGGTGTTGGGAAGAACAATTTGTTGGACACCTTTATCGTTCGACGTTCAGTTTCAGACTGAAATAGTCGAGAAACAAAACGAAAACGGAAAATCAAAGCGCCAGCTTCAAAACTCTGTACTATTTGGTTATTGACGGTTTACTTGTAGGTACTTGACAAAACGTTTTGAAAACTTTTTCGAGAATAATCCATACTTATGTCGATATTCATGTCGTCACTACAGTGTTTGTACAATATACATTTACTGGCCAGTTGTGATTAACATCGTCATCTTATCATCTTGCATTTGACTGAGTTTTTTGTGTAAAAGGTAAGAGTTTTCAAAATAATATTTTTTTATTACAAAATATTATTTAATATTTGAGCATTCTATCTGTGGTTTTTTGAAGCTATAATTATTTAATATTGTAGTGCAGAGAATTTAGATAGACTTTATTGTTGTTCATATTATAGTATACATAATATTATACGTAAGTAAGTAGTCGATATTTTGTGAAAAATAACCTACTTTATTATCATTCCCTAAACCAATATTAGTTAAATCATGTGTACTTTTATGTGAACAATAAGTAGGTATAACATGCACATGGGTAAAATGTTTAGCACTTTGAAAAAAACGATTTTTTGTAAAAAAAATTTTTGATTTTTTTTTCTTTACTAATATTATTTTATGTAAAATTGTCTTTATTGTATCCATTTCAAAAAAGTGTTACATATTTGCAAAAACCCAAGTTTTTACGGACAAGGTATCCTGTTGTTTTTTATTATTACTTGATTATCATTATTTATTTAATAATAATAAGTTTTACAAATTTTCAGGGAACCTAAACTGCCTTTTCTTTTTAGATTACTAAAAAGCTTTACACAAGTCGTATTGTACTAGGACATTACAAAACCGGAAGGATAAATAGTTTTTCATCTTTGAGAGAAAGCTAATAATATTCGTTAATAGGAGTTTATATTGAAGAGAAAGCTTATCATTCATAGTGTGTATGTTATTTTACATACATAAGTATACTTAACCTAGCATTTATTTTTTACTTTAATCATAATTATAATTTAAATTTCATCATTAAAACATTTTGTAATGAAGTAAGATGATCCAAGAATAAATAGGTATAAACAGGAGTAGTAGTGGTAGTAGTGCAGAGAAATGGAGGCATGCAAGATGATCAAGATGCATAATATTCTGCACACCTTTTC
>JAQIVE010001372.1:0-25518 GCA_034698285.1 Sminthurinus bimaculatus | reverse complement strand
GCTCAATTATCAACATTTAATCATCATCCAACAACCACCAGTCACATTTTCTTACAATTAGATTCGCATTTAAATTCCCAACGCAACACACTGCAAATACTGACTAATGAAACTTGTTTCTTGCAATCTTAAAATTAATGCAAAACTGCTAAACATGCCATCGATCTTGACTGATAGAACTTTCGATGGATGCAACACTGATAATTGGAGTCCGGTCAACTTAGAATATGCAGTTCTTTGAATTTGATGTTGAGTAAAATTAAAACTCAGGATTATATGTAACCTGTTGCATAATGAATGTTTTTTTGATGGATGTTGTCCAACGTTTGCTTCATGTTTCATATTTTAAGTAATTGTCTTCGAAAAACAATAAAATATTACAAAGTGAATAAATACACAAAGGGCTAAATAAATAAATAATAGATCTAAATACATGACACAAAAAATACATAAAATTAATCAGATCTTGGCCTGTGGGTAACATAGTTTGGCTAGAATTTAAAACTAAGAGCTGTTTACACAATTGTGGGTGAGTGTCGAGACGTCGGAGTCGCGATCGCTGTCGCTGCTATAGCAAGTTCCTCCCAAGGCGGCCAGAACATTCTTAAAGTTGTACTGCGACCAATAGTCGACTTCGGTGCCGGTCCATCCCTGGGGTCCGGGACCGGTGACCGGGGAAATATCCGCCCAACTCCCATTGATCTGCTTGAAGGGTCGCTCCAGCATGGCCTTGTAGGGGTTGAAAGCGTACGCGATCTTGGCACAGGCGTTGATGTTCAGCCTCACCGTCTTGTAGTCGTACGTCTCGAGGATGTTGTTCCAGAAGGACTTTTCCCCAATGTCCGATGGCGCCACAACCCATCGCTCCAGAACCTGCTTGATGTCAAAGAGGGCCTCCATGGCCGACATGTACACGTGCTGCATATTGAACTCGGGCGTGAATTCTGGGAAACAGTTTCCGTGCACAAAGGCCACCGCTGACCACGACGCCTCGATGAACGTGTCAAACTTGTTGAACGGAAATTCTGCGGCATTGTATATGTACGTCTTCTCTTCGCCGTCCCGTAAAGTGTAATTTGCCCCGACAATCTACAGTTTTGGAATCGTCATAACATTTTTTGAATTTTTTTTAAACTTTTGTACTGAAATTTTTCAAAATCATTTTTCAATAATCTGAAACAAACGTTCGTTGTACCGTAGGCTGAAGTTCACACTCTTTGCCAATGATGCGAAAAGTGTTCCAGGGGTCGTAGACTTTGCATTGGGCCAGAATTGCTTTAAGTTGTTCATATTCCCTGGAGCCGACGTCCTTGACCGTGGCGTTGATCCGACCCAAGAGGAAGATCATGGCCTGCACGCTACGACGAGCCACCGACTCGGGGATGTACGCGGAAAAGCAATGTGCGGTCATCACTTCGAAGGAGCTCCGCAGCAGGTCAATTACCCGGAGATCTTTGGGGACAAAGACTTCTCCACCACCCCCGTCCTCTCCACCACCACCCCCGCCCTCGCTCGGTTCCTCCATAATCAGGTCACTGAGGAGCTCTTCGGTGATGTTCTCTTGCTCCCACTGGACCTCCTGAGTGGGTGCCGGGAACTGGTAGACCTGCTCCCTGCTGTTCTCCGGGTCGTCCGTCCCCCCATCGCCCACCGACGGTAGCTCGCCAATGTCCACCCAGTTGGGAAAGCAGGTGGCGAGACACTCTGTCTGCGATGCAGCTGTTGTCATGAGCAACAAAAAATTTTTTTCACACTTCTCATATTATGGTTTGATGAGGAAATTTCTTTAATTCTGGTGAAGTACTTACGGTCAACTCCGCCCGTCTCAATGTCTCCGACGTCGAACGAAATTTCTTGAATCTACAGCCCACAAAGGTTCATTGAAGGAAAGTTGTTACAATATTCGGACATTAAACTTTAGTGAAAAATACTACTTTGGTGTTTTTTCTGAAAAATAGCAAAAGAAGTACCGAGCCTATCGAGAAGGTGTGTGTGGGCGACGCTTCGTTGACGTCCGCATCTTCCTGAAACCAGAGGATAGATTTCAAAACTAGGCTTAGCCACATTCAAAAATATTGAAAATTTGTAATTTTTGGAAATAGTTTTGAAAAATTACAGCAATGGATGAGTCACAAACATCTCCGTTGACCGCCACTCGAACGTCACCAACATCCTTCGTCTAGAATACAAATTTTCCAATGCAAACTAATGCTTCTAAATGGATTCTTTTTTGTTCTACAATTTAAAAGAGGTTCATGGATAGTTCGGGTTACTTTAAGGAAAAAGGTGCACTGAGTAGGCAGAGCCTTTTTGAAGAGAATTCCTCCTGGACAGTCGTTGATGGTGAATCGTTGCGGGCCCTTGTAGCAAAACCGAAACTCGGAGTTGATGCTGTGAATTTGGATGACAAGCAGGAGGGAAAAGACAAGTGTGGTGAATTGGTCTAGATGTCCTTGTCTGCGTTTCCTTGGAAGCTCCATTATTATTATTATTATTATTATTATTATTATTATTACAACGGATTAAGTCTCCTGTTGTAATTCAATTTCATGTGTAATGGCGAAGGTCACCATTAGATTGTCTTTCGAGCCAAGCTAATCCTACCCCCCGATTTGTTGTTATTGTTTTAACACAATTTAATTCGAATTATTACCATTAATGTTTATTATAGTTAGAGGGTATTTAATCCATGCAAAAAAACTCATTATATTATGGTAGTTGCAATTAGGATTTCATTTTCTCTCTCTCCGTATTAATTATATTTGTAAAATATGGAGCCAATGAGAAGCAGTTCATGAGCTTTGTCATTATAATCAAAAGTTGACTTGCGGTTAATGAAAAGAGAAGAGGAGTCACTTGATTTTCATTTTCCCTTTCATTTGCAACGAATATTATGTAATTGTAATACATGTATTAGTATGCATGTGGGTACATAAAAATGGATGAGGTAAATAAATAAATACATTTGCATTTCGCATTGTACCCACTTGCTCATTGTTTGACGTGTTAAAGTGGAACGAACCTTTTCGTTTCCTTTTTTTCTTGCTACATTTACATCAGTAAAATTAGTAAGTAAATAAGTATAGAAAATTATTCCCTTTCATCAATATGCCTCTTTTAAAATAATTTTATAGCTTTGTACACAAAATATTCATTTTTTAGCTGACAATTTGGATTTTGGATTTGACAATCTTCAAAAGGTAAAAAATATGCAATCCCAGTCTTTATTTCTTGAATTTTTCAGCCCTCATTTTTTCAGGTTATGAAAGCCGTGGGTGACTCTTCAGCTTTTTTCTGCTCTTGTTGAATCATTGGCGTTTGTTCTTCTTCTTGACCAGCACAATTATTGTCAATATGAGTCGGTTTTTCACTAAACATCAATGGATACTTGGTCATGTTTTTCACTGGAGTTAAATAACCTTTCGTCACCGGCTTCAGTTCAATCTGAAATTCAAAGTCGAAATTCAAGGCTAAAGAAAAAATGGCACATCCTCATCGTTCGTCATAGGAACAAAAAATAGAAGACTATTCATAAACCGTTCGTTAAATTTTGCTTACATTTTGATTACTGTCCCTGATTTGATTTTGCGACACTGGCGAATGGACGGAATTAATTGCCTTGTTGGTTTTTCGCTGTTGATTCTGCTTGGCCTTGGCGAGGGAGTAGCAGAGAACGCCGCCGACGGCCAGCGTCATCCCGACGGCATTTAAATACGTCCAAGGATTCTGGAGCACGATCAAACTCACCACAATGATGACGATTCTCTTGCTGCTGTTTGTGACGCTGTAGGTGAGAGGAGCAACTAGAGACAGAACCTGGAACGCCACAATGTTCTGCGCGAAATTTAACAGTCCGTCTACCACGAGAAACGTCGGCACTCTCCACCAGTCTTTTGACTCCCACGCACTCGCATTCTGCAGAGATTGATTGATTGATTTTCTTATTTTTTTACACTATTTTCGCCCTGTTTATTTTTAAGTATAGTAGAAAAGCTCGAGGATAAATTCATAATGTTATAATGTACATAATAGTAGTCAGAGTAGAGTTTAGGAGCGTCCGCCATCCCCCAGATCGGCAGTACCATCAGGAGCGATACCCGGCCCAAAATGGCGAGCAACTCAAAACTGTGGATTTTTGTCATCTTCATCAGTCTCTTGTTGAAAATGTTTTGCACGCTAAATCCTGCACTCACAAAATATCACATAGTCAATAGTTGTTGATTTTAATTATTGCTAAGAAATACCATGTTCAAACTTATTTATTGTAAAAAATGAACCTAAAGTGGCGGAAAACCCGGCCAAGAGGCCGAGAATGTCAAAGGAGAGTTCTGTAATGGTTGTGATGGCCACTCCAACGACGATGGGGATGAGGCTGAGATAGACGCTCAGGGTTTGCGTCTCCCCGAAAAGGATTCGACTCATGGCTACAGTGAAGATTGGCACTGAAGACTTTACTTGAAATCAAACAATTTTCCATTCACATCAATCTTTTTGGAAACTTGGTTATGATAATGATACGGGGAATCTTTTAGTTGCGTAGTAAATATCTATAGAACATTTTTTGTATAATATAAAAAATATTGTATTTTATTTTTTACTGGTATGAGCGAATGAAACTGGGATCCTGAGGATTGCCAAGTGGGCAAAGAGTGAGGTCAACACTTTACCCACGCAGAGGGGCAGTATGAAGTTTTTGAATATTTTCGAGGGCACACATTTAAAGCTGTTGCGCAGTTTGAAAACGTAGAGGAGGGGGAAGGAATAAACTGAGGTGGAAATCAGATGGGTCAGCGTCAGAGTCGTGAAGAAGGGAAACTGAGTTAGAATCATTTTTCCAATTATCTAAAACCGAAAAAAGTGTAAAGAAAACAAAATTATGACAAAATTAAAATTTTTTGTAAAAACTGATTATAAAACTGGAAAATCGGATGAGAGAGGACTGACTGACCTGAGAGAGTGTTGCGATGAGATACCAAACTATGCACAAACTCCATATTTTTATTGTTCTCTTGTTCACGTAGCTGTTTGTCTTTGTCTTTGCTTTTGTTGCACACGACTCGAGCTGGAGTTCCTTGGTCACCATTTCACTGTCTTTTTAAGAACATATACGAGCAAAACCGCGAATTAAATATCTGACCAACTCCTGTTTTTATTGCCACAGTGTCCAGACAACTTGATCAACTCTAATTTGCTTAAGTTTAGAGCGCCTCGTTCACAACACAACTCACGTCACTCATACACAATCTCAGTCTGCATTTTGTCTTTTGCATGCTGAAACATCTTTCGTTTGAAAACGCGTCGTCCAAATCCAGATTTCGACGAAACTCATCAATGTCTATCCTATCGTCTGTCTAATTCAGTCATTCATTTGCATATAATATGCATGTGTGTAAGTTGTTATTCATGCACAGAATGGAGGAAGAGTTTTTAAAAAAGTCTTCGACTTCCCGGAATAAAGTAGTCAAAGTTCGTCTTGGGTCTGAGAGTATGTAAGCTTAGATGGGCATAAATCATTCAACTTTATTTAGTTTCCTCCACAGATTTTAACATGAATTGGTGTGGCTTTCGTACTAAATGAATGTACAGGGTTCAATATTTTTCAAGTCGTGATTCGTCGACGTGTGCTAATTTCTATCCAAGAAAATATCTCAACTACATAATATGTGTCCAACATTTAACACCATAATGATATAATATTTATTTATGTATATTCCATATTCAACAAGATAACTAAAAGTAAGTTTATCGGACTTATGTATGTATCAATTTCAGTGGTCTATTAATTTTTTAATTCATTCCCATTTTAATTTGATCATGGAATAAAACTGCAGAGAAGATTAACTTTTGTGACAAGGTTTGCACGTTCTGCTGGCATTTCCTTCATCTTCTTGTTTATTAGTCATAATCATAATATCACATGCTCAACATGTTTCGTATTCTGCCCAAAGACCACAAATGAAAGGGTTGTTCAAATAATTTTTGCAGCGTCATAAACAGGAAGGGACAGGGAAAAAATTTAATCACAAAATACACACAATAAAAATTATTGTCTTTTATACCTCTTATACATCTTTGTATAAAACGTTAGATTAGATAACACTCAATGAATGCAGAGCACGACGAACTGAACAACTGAGAAAGGCGTTCAGAGATTCGATATTCAAGTTAGGCAAAGTTGAAGTAGGTATGTACATAAATTGAAAGCAGGCTAACTGCATTGGCATATGCATGATACATGTGCATTTTGCTTTGTTTCCTCAATTGATTAATTAAAATAGGCTAAATTCGTTGTGGTCATAAATTATGGTGACTGGTGACTGATGACATGAGAAAATCGGTGCACTGGTCTGGTCTGGCTGTGTAATAAGTAAATATCGTTGTGTTCGTGATGCTGAGAAATAAACGAGAAGGAATTCGAAAGAAAAAAACTGCACAAAACACAAATGAGAGTTTATGATGATATAATCCAAAGGTCGTGTCTGACATTGACTCAATTAAGTTGTATCACTGCTCCACTCTTTATCTATGTGTATAATAATATGATCCCATAATTCTCACTCACTCTATTATGTACTTATGTGTAGTCATAAAATGATAAACTGTCTCATATATATTTTTAATGTTATTAGGATTTAGGACTGCTTCATGTACATATGAAAAATCGTGTGTTTCCTTTCCTTTTCACTTTGTTCACTCAACTCAACTTCAGCCACAAAAATCACAGAAGTAAAAAAAGAGAAGGAAATAATGTCATCTATACTTACTTACTTATGTATTTTATGTGTGAAACTTTCAAAACTTTATTACATAAAAACAAATAAGAAAAACAGCAACAATAAACTAAAAGGTATATGTAGGTACTTAAATGATCAAATTATTATAAGTATTTAACTTTTAACTTGTGCGCAGAATAAAAATTGGAAATTAGAATTTTATAATTGGAATTACATTTGTGTTAAAAACTGATATTTATAGACATAGAATCGACTTTAAAAGGTAACTTGAGATGTAAATAATTAAGCAAAAGAAAAACAAAAGGCTCAAAATAAAAAGGTATAAATAAAAATAAATAAATAACAGCTTGGCCTTTATTTATTCTTCGTGTGAAAATATGAAAGTTCACTAGGAAAATTATTTTTATCTCAATGTAGCGCATTAGCGCTATTGCGATTGCCCTCCCATGTAATAAATAAAAATAACAAAATATTTTTTCAGATTCAATCACGATTTGAGTATTATTGTATATTTACTAGGTATTTATAGGTATTATTTGTATGCAAAACGTTTAAGTGCTATATGTATTTTAGAAACCTAGTCAAGAGTCAAGAGCACTCAAAAAGTTGAAATATATAATGGATTGACTGCCAAATGTTGGTACAAAAGCATTTTATGCTTTATATGCTACAAAATGTTTGATTCATACCCTTTGAGGTATATCCACTTTTTGGCTTATTCCACTAATTTGGTTCAAGAACTACCTTGATTAAGTACTTTAAATTAATTTAATTAGAATTAACCTTTTAAGCAAAGTGTTGTAAAAGTCTACACTCACTATAATGAACACACAAAAACCAAACAATCTCAGTCAATATCAGCAAGAAATGATACATTATGCACTAATATAATACAATACGTATATTTCATTACGCGGAAATGACAATTCACAATCACAAATGAAGTTTTGTTAAAAATATTTAACTACAATTAATAACAATATTAAAGGAAAACACTTAAAATATTCTTATACTTAACACAAAGAATGAAAACGAGAAACGAATTCAATTCCAGACAAAAAATATTTGAATGAGATTTTTCGGCGCGCACGGCGAGACTTTTACAACACTAAGCAGCATCGAGTGAAACTTCAATGATAAATATCTCCAAACTTAGATATACCTCAAAGGGTATGAATCAAACATTTTGTAACAAATACTAATCCTATCCCATGTTTGTACATACATTGTACACATATCTACATTCTACATGTTCTAAATTATATTGAACTCATGCTGAGCTGAAACTCGGCATGAGTGCAATTCACATGCTTACTTAAGTATACTGTAAGCACGAACGTGTATCGTTCATCTTGATCCCTCATCTCCAGTACAGTACAGTACTCTACAGTACAAACAGATGTTTTTCCCTTTTTTCTTGATGTTGACTTTGGAGTTAAATACACAAATAGCTGGCCAATGCAATACATGCAATAGGCAAAAAATGTAGGGCAATAAAAGTAAACGGTTTATGGAACTCCCAATTAATTTGTCAATGCGAATCCTCCGTTCTTACTCGTACTCCTCGTTCTTCATATTGCCATCAATGAGCAACGCGTGCCCATCTCGTCAAGAGTCATGAGACTGATCCTACACATAGAAAATACATAATATTATGTATTTAGGTAGTTGACACTTCAAAAGCGAGCAAATTGGGTGGACTGACAACGGGAAATTTCAAAAAAAAATGCAGAGTTTTCTCCTCCTCGTCAGCAGTTACAGTTGTCTGCTGGTCCAGCTGTCAATATTCAGGGTGTCGGGATCTTCTGGATCTGGATCGTCCTTTACCTTTAAAAAAAGTGTGGTGCGGAAGGAGCCGGAGGAGGAAGTGATCTCCTCCCTGTTGGACCATCTCCTGGATGGCTATGACCGCCGCGTGCGCCCTCATTTTGGGGGACCCCCCGTCTCCATCAACATCTCCATGTTCATCCTGAGTATCCTCAGGGTCAACGAGATGGAGCTGGAGTTCCAGGTGGACATGTACTTTCGACAAAAGTGGGTCGACCCTCGTCTCGCCTTCTTTGAGTTCACCCAGCAGCTCAAGCAAGGCGACGGAGAGAACAAACAGAGGGCGGTGGGGTCAAGGTCAAGGTCAAATTATACGGATAACCTGGACGATCACCAAGACGACGAGGAATATTACGGCGGTGTTGCTCAAGACAGTGAAAAAAGTGGAGATGAAGTAATAGAAGAAGAAGGGGTAAAACGGCGTGATTATGACTTTGAGTTCTTCCAGGAGCTCAAGTTGGGACACGAGTTTTCGCATAAAATTTGGAACCCGGACAGTTTCTTCCCCAACGAAAAGTCGTCCCAGGTCCACTCGGCGACCGTGAAGAACGAGTTTTTTAGAATCTCGCCCCACGGAGAGGTTTTAAAGTCGACACGCTTCACTTTGACTCGTAAGTCATTTTTAAATGCACACAATACAATTTAACGGCGGTACTTTTTTTAAATACAGTAGAACTTGGCTCATTTGTGACCCTTTAGTTTAGAAAAAAAAGGCCCATAACAAAAAAAGAAAGACCCGCGCAAAAGATTGCAAAAAATACTGCAAAAACCTCCGAAAGACCCCGAAACCCGACCAAAATTGACCCCGAAAAACATGAAAAAGAGCCCGAAAATCATAAAAAAGGACCCAAAATAGAGAGGCCCTAAAATCGGGTAAAAAAGGCTCAAAATCGGAAATCCCAAAAAATCGGATTAAAAAAGGCTCAAAATCGGAAATCCCAAAAAATCGGGTTAAAAAAGGCTCAAAATCGGAAATCCCAAAAAATCGGGTTAAAAAAGGCCCAAAATAGAGAGGCCCTAACATCGGGTTAAAAAAGGCCCAAAAGCTAAAAAAGGGCCCTAAAAAAAGATAAACCTCGCGAAAAAAATTCCCTGAAACTGATAAAAATGGCCCCGAAACTGAAAAAAATGGCCCGAAAAAAGGACAAACCTCCCAAAACAGGTCCAAAAAAGATTCGAAAACCAAACAAGTCCTAATGTCTATAATATTTGTCTGAAATTTTGTCTCTTGCTTTCAGTGACCTGTCCCATGGATCTCCGGTAAGACAATAAAAATGACCTAATTAAAAACAACTGTAAAAAGTGCTCATTCATAATGTTTGCTTTATAAATGCACAGCAGCAAATTTTGCCCCTACATCCATACATTATGCACATTTAGATTGTTTCCCATGGACACGCAAATCTGCCAAATCAAGGTAGAAAGCTACGGCTCGAACGTGAACCAGCTGAGCTACAACTGGGGTCGGAAGCCGGGGAACGTCAATCAAACGGACTTTGGCCTCCAATTTCCCCACGACATCCTCCCTCACTTCAAGATCGTGGGCTATCGAACGAATCATACCAAGATCGCCGTGTCCAGTGGCAACTACTCGACGCTCATCGTGGAAATCCAGCTGAAGCGTCACCTGGGCTACTACATCATGCAAGTGTACATTCCCAGTTCGCTCCTCGTGATTGTCTCCTGGTTCTCCCTGTGGATGGACCGCGCTTGTGTCTCGGAGCGCATGGGGATGGTCTGCACCATCCTTTTAACGATAACCATGCTGCTCAGCACGGTCAACGCCACGGCCCCCAAAATCCCCTACGTCAAGGCCATCGACGTCTTCATGGGCATCTGTTTTGCCTTCATATTCGCCAGCCTCATGGAAAATGCAACGGTCGGCTATTTGGGCAAAGGGCGGTTTTGGCCCCGGGGTAAACGACAAAGACGCAGTAGACAGCAACGAGAACAACAATCCCAGGATTTGATAGCCCTTGACCAGACCATCGGGTCACAGTCACCCTTTAAAATGAATGAGAGAAAAATGAAAAGGAAGAAAAATAATAATAAGGGAATTCGCACCAATTCATCCATCAAGCGCCAATTTCAATCCCAAGGATATCTGCATCGAGATAGAAGGAGTAGTAGTGTCAAGGGACTCGGAGGGCATTTCAGTATGGCTGAAATCAAACCCTTGAGCCCAAACTCAAGGTCAACTCCGGGTCGTAAAGACAGCGGACATGAGTGTAACTGCAAAGGGTCGTCATGGGAACGGGAGGACTCGAGGGAAATTTCGCCGTGGCCCGCCGCCATGGACAATTATGCCAGGATGGGGTTTCCCTGCGGATTTTTTGTGGTCAATGTGGTCTACTGGTACTACTACTTGGAGGCCTCCCTCGTTGACCCCGCCGGATGGACCTTGTTGAAATAATAATTTTGTGAACGGGAAAATTACAAGCGTCATTGCAGAAATAAAGCATTCAAAAAATTCAATACATCAAATTTTTTATTTGCCGATTAAAATTTTCTTTTGATTCAGAATTTTAGGCCTATATGAAATGTATTTTCATATTCATACGCACAACATAATAATTTATTACTTTACTTCAAACGTTATCCAAAAGCATAAGGTATCGAATGTCAAATGACTTGTTTACGAATCTATTTAATGCTTTGTCCCTCACACTGACGTCTGTGAGTAATTGATAATTGACTTGGTTTGTTTGTGCGTTCGCCCCAATAAAAAATATTCTATCATTAGACGTTTCCCAAAAAGATTTTTTTTTAGAAAAGTTAAAGTCTCACCCCAAAATATCGTTCCTTTGCTTCAACGAGTGTGGAAATTATTGTACCTATACATGCATATAAATTGAAAATTATCGGGTAAATTTTAGAGGTCAGCCAAGGTCACCAAAAAAAGTAAATAAATCGGGTATTAGCCTTTTAGGTCTCCCATAGAATAATTTTTTAAATTAGATAGAGATTTTTTTCAGCGTGAGTATTTAGACATTTTAATACAAAACTCTACAAAACAGCATATCAAAGGTGCAGAGAGGGTCAAAAATGGCCCAAAACTCTAAAAACCGGAAATTACAACATTTCACCATCTGAATAGTTAGAAACCAAGTTTTTTAGAGTTTGCTTTTTTGATAAGATTTCTACAGATATAAAATTTCTTTACTGCTTCTAATAAAAATTCCCATGTTGACCTTTGATGACCTTTCGTGATCTAAGTTCTAAAAATAAGCACCAATTCGGTGCCTTGGACCAATCTGAATAATATTTACCACGATTCCAAGCTATACCCAATTTTTATCAACTAAAAAATATGAACCCAGGATAATAATTAGATTGAATTTTCAAAATTCATAAGGCTTTAACTTTTAGTGAAAAGTCCATTTGTGACACAGTCTAATCTCACCTCTACTAAATTACACCAAAATTGACAATATGAGAGGCAGGAGTTGGATCGGTGCCCTAAAATGAGTGATTAGTAGTACTCAAGTATACATACTAAAGTGTATGTGCCGTATTTGCTCGAATTTTGAGACAGATTCATGCACAGTATTTCATCATTTAAGACTGTCCTACAAAATTCAAGCATTTACGGTATTTCCCGTTGACATTGTTATTGTTGGAATACACATTCACATAATAATAATATGTAACACTTGAGTCGTCTGTCGCCTCTTTTTCCCAGCACACGCCGTCAATTTACTAGTAAAAGTCCTCCAAGACAAAGACAAAGTACGGTTATACATTGAAAAGTATCTATTTAGTAATTAATTGTAAGTAAGTGAGTGAGTATAATACGAGGAATTGAATTCCCAATCACTCCTATACCTAGTCTATAGTATTTTCATACATAGGAAGAGTCTCAATATTACTGCAAAGCAAAGGTTGCACCAGCAGTCTCATAATATGCAGTCAGTCACTTGACACTTGACACTCTATTCCTTGTTTTTGTTTTGGTTGCTCAAAATTTAGCGAGCAAGACAGGAGTGAGTCAGTAAGTACTGAGTATACATTACATATTATTTATAGTAGAGCA
Organism: Sminthurinus bimaculatus; assembly: GCA_034698285.1. Taxonomy (NCBI): domain Eukaryota; kingdom Metazoa; phylum Arthropoda; class Collembola; order Symphypleona; family Katiannidae; genus Sminthurinus; species Sminthurinus bimaculatus. The sequence continues at coordinate 12,924 of JAQIVE010001372.1, read as the reverse complement.
AATTCAATCAAGGCGACTCGCAAATATTCAAGACGACTCAAAGGGTTTCAATATCAGTATCAAAACAAAACACGAAAGAGCTTCATATTATTATGATATTACAAATTATTACAATCTAATGTTTGGCTTTGCCTTCCATTGAGAATTGAGACGGGGACTTGTTAGACACTTAAATAATATCAAACTAACAGTATCAAAAACAATTTCCGAGCCAGTCCCCCAATTTAATTTTAAATTCTACTCTGTAAATCGCAAAGATTAATGAAATACTTAACTGAAGCGGCCAAAGTATATATATTCGAAAAACTTATTATTGTACTAATGTGAGTGAAAAAATTCTATAATTTACAATCTACGTATTATACATTGTTATACACATCAAAAATGCTGCCGGGATTTTGGCGCCTTTTCCCAACTTTTATTTTGGCACTGGCAACAAGTCAAAGTCAAAGTCAAGCAAATCCAGAAGGAGACGCGGATCACAATGAGGGTCACGGTCAGATCCATGAGGGGTCAGCAGCAACTCGTTATTTGCTGCAGGCAAACTCGAGCTCCAATTTGCCCCAATTTTGGGGCGAGTTCAACAAAGATGGATTTTTTACGGTGACCTGTCAAGGTGAAAATGTGGTGGCCCTCACGGGCACCACTTGTCGGATCATGTCCGACTGCCGCAATTGTCCTACACATTCCGTGAGCAATTTTACCAAGTTTTTTCACCATTTACTTGAACCTTAAATGCAGGTATAAAAATATATTAGATATACTTGGGTGAGTTAATTTAGTCTTTCTTTTTTGCACGAATTTTGAATTTTAAGCGCAACGTTATAAGTACATTCCTCTAAATCGTAGGAAACGTGTTCCGACAAAAGGGGTCACCTTCAAGGGGTCAACTCAACGTGTCCGGCTGACTCGAGCAGGTCGGGGGAAAACTGTGTCACGGTGACCTTGCGGGACATTGGCGGGTCCCTGAGCAGTCGGATGGTCGCTGGCCACTTTTCCTGTACTTATGGCTCATACAAGAAAATATTTTATGAGCACTTTAAGAGTGAGTTTTTGAAATGTAAAAAATTAGTAGTAGTAGTGGTTGGTCTCAATAATTGTCAATAGCTGTTTGACCTTTGACCTGCCATCAATTCCAGCTCCTCGGAAAATAGATCCTCTGCAGACAGAGGGAGGCATCAGTCTCGAGATATTCCAAGGGGATTCCGCAAGTACAGCGAAATTGTCATCTACCCCCAAACGTCAAAACGAAAACGAAAATATTGCCGAAACTAAGTCAGAGGTCAAGGTTGACCTGTTGACGGGCGAGCGAGCCTTTGTCCAGTGCCGGATTGACAAGACCAAGTTTACTCGACCCCTCTCGCCCATCAAACTGTTGCTGACGAACAGTGACTCTCCTCTTGACCTGGGACACGTGACCGCTCGCTCAACTGCGGATCCCGGCGACTTCTGGAACTTCACCGTAAATGGGCTCCGGGTGACCAAAAACGTGACGGGATTCCTCTGCTCCGCTCAGCCTTTGACCCAGCCCAGTGTAGTTGTACATAAGGTCATCCGAGTCAATGTCAAAGGTAACTGAAATTATATCAAGTTAAGCTAATTAGGCTAACTTTCCCTTAGAAAAAAATCCTATCAAGTCTCATCAAAATTTGATAAAATTTGACAAGATTGACAATTTTTGATGCGATTTCCATGGCAATTCATGAAAAATATCTGATCAAAAGTTGGCATAAGATTTTTGGTCAAAATCGTGCCAAATTTCATGAGATTTTAATATTATGTTGTAATTTTAGATCCAGAGTCAGGTCCTTTCAACCTGACAACATCTTCTCCGGACGCTAATGCTATTCTAAATGATGGCGGAAAGGTCGGCTGTGTCCTTGAAGACCGACTCGAGAAGCAAAATCAATCTCAAACCGTTTTTCAAGTGGTAACTATGATACGAAAATAAATTTATGGGGTAATGTTTTGATCAAATGACCTATTTTGACCAATATGTACTTTTGTTTTTTCCAAAATTCCAGTTGCAAGAGTACAATGTTGGAGTTTTTGGTCGAGGTCCACAAAATGTGACCATTTCGTCCAGGGTCGAATTTTCTAGGTTTCAAGGGCTTGCGGCAATCATGTCAGTAGACTACAACTGCAGTGTGGCTTTCAGTGACGTTAAGAAAGCCATCATCGTCCATTTAGGTAAATATTAAGCAGGGTACCGTTTTATGAAAACATTTTACTTTCCGAACAGAAACCTAGATTGAATGCTTTAAACCTTTACATGTTTTTCAGCCTCTCCGTTGGTTCCAGAAATCGAAAAGGCAAAATCCAGTGACCCAACACATTCAAATCTAAACATTATCAGCAACGAGACGACAACCCTTCAATGTCAGTTTAATGGCGAGCCAGAGCCCTCCGTCCTTTGGCTCCGAAATGGAAAAGTGAGTTTTGGTACATTTTGATCTAATGGCATCGAAGAGATACTTTAAAATTGCTTTTGTTTCAGAAAAACAATTTTAAGTGCAATAATTACATAACTTTTGCTTCATTCTAGTACTTTAATTAACTAATTTCCTATAAAACGTGCAGCCATTTTACTATGCATCAGCGGAGAGGACCGGAAATAAGAACGGGAACCAGACAGGCCAATCTTCATATTTATCCAGCATTGAAATCCCCAAGCCGTTCTTTTCGCTCTCTAGATACGAAGATGTCTATCCGAATTTTACATGCATTGTCTCAAACTATTTGGGAGTTGCTCAACAGGAGTTTGTCACAAGTCAGTATTCTAAAAGAATTGAACCTATCTTGCTTAAACAGTACTTTCTTGAAGAATAATATTCAAAAGCGACTTTTTCTATATTATGTAGAAAAAATATGTTATGCTCGAATTTTATGATATTTCAGACACTCCACCAAAAATACGTCAAGTTCTCCAGGATCATGACCATGACCATGCCAATGACTCAATTAGTTGCATTTTTACCGGAGGGCCAAACACCGAGCTCAAATGGCTTCACAATGAACTGGTTCGTACTTTAAAATTAAAATACTAAATTATCATGCCAGTTTAAAGTTAATTTTGTTAAAGCGCCTATGAAAATCCCTTAGAGAAAAAATTAGTGCTTAAACATCGGTAATAGTCCATTACCGATGTTGAAGCACTGCCTTTTTATTACTAATAGCGAATAAGTTTATATTCAATTATTACAGGAATTAAATGACTCTGAAGCAAGAGTGACCTTTAGGAATGGACCGAACGTTGGAGAATCAACCGTCACCTTGAAGTTGCTGAAGCTTCATGAAGATTCCGGATCAAACTCAAGTCGTACTGCTAATGGATCGAAGATTGAAGGATCAGAAAACTATACTTGTCAAGTGAAAAACTATTGGGGGAAGGACGAACGTCAATTTGAAGTATCGGTAAAAGAAATGGCAAATGACAACTTGAACAAGTCTAACACCTATTCCAACAATCCGGATACCTCCAACACTACACCAAACAGCAACTTGGATGCCTCCAACACTACATCAACAAACAAGAGCTTGGATACCACCAATTCAAAAAGTGATACTTTAATAGAGAAGGATCATAAGGTCAAAGATGAAGGGGTCAGCAAAGGTTCAGTCATCTTAATTGGAATAGCGGTGCTGCTCTTCGTCGTCCTCATCGGCATCATCGTGATTCAATACAGGAAAATCAGTAAAAGCTATATATAGAAAAATTATTATTGCTACACAAAATGATTTTGCAAGCAATTTATTCTAATCAAAGGTTTAATATTGCTGATATTTAATTTTTAAATGTTTGCAGAAAAGCTCAACACTCACTACGCAACGAGAGTGGCCTCCTCATATGAGAAAGTGAGTGTGGATGAAAATGGTCGCCGAAAGCGAAATCCTCCGAATTCCTCGTTCTTCCCCATGGCAACCGAGCTGCGGACTATCAGTCAAACTCAAACCCCACTACTGGCTCCCCGATCGCCACCCTTGGAAACGTGTCCTGAAGATGTGGAACTTTTGTTGGACAAAAATTTGAGGAGTCAGTCAAGTCCAAGTCATCCTCAAATAAGTCAAAGATCCAAGCCCACTGTTTTGCCTCTTCCCCCGCTCAACCAGTTTCTAGATAATTTGGACAACTCAACAGAAAATGATTCCAGCTCAACATCAACCTTTGGCAACAATTCCAAATAGGCAAAATAATACATATTTAAATACAGAGGAGAACATTCAAATTAAAAAAAATCCAAAGTTTTAAGTGTCAAATAGACAGCTGATATACGATCACCAGCACTCTTGCATTTAAAATTCAATGGCCGTGATCTCAATAAATTAAATACATGTTCAACTATCTACAAATATTCAACTAAATACCGAGCATGCTTACATTTTTTATCATAATAATACAATAAATAATATTTATTCTGATAAATACGCGATGAGTCTGGAAAAGTAATCTCAGCAAAATAATCAACATGAAAGAGATATGAGAGTTGGCATAATATAATTTTTAAATCGATTACCTTTTCACAACTGTAAATAATTGCAGATCACAGGTACATGTAAAAAATTATTGGTCGTTGATTTAATTCTTCATATTTTAAGCTTTCATTTAACTTAATCTGGAAAAAAATAAGGAAAAAACAAGAATGGTTTCAAAATTCACTGGAAATTCAGGATTTTGTCTAGTCCTTCTTCTTCTTCTTCTTCCTTATTGTTTAAATGCTGGTAAGAATTTAAGAATTTACTTAATAATTCAATATCATATTGATTGTTGATGATACTAAAAAACGATATTAACTACGTACATAAATACTGAAGATAATAATATTCCTTAATTTTGTTTGTCTAATAATTTTAAAGCAGATCCAGAAAATGAAATATTTGAACTGAAATCGACAATTATTCAAATTCAAAAGGATCTCGCTCAAAAATCAGATCTTCTCACTGCTCTCGCGTCCAAGTATCGAGAACTGGATGGAAAATTTCAAAGCATTCAGACTGAATTGAAAAATACGAGAGAAAATCCAAGTATGCATTGATTAAAATATTATTTAAAGTTTATTTAAATAATCCATTGGCGTAAAATAAAAATTGATGGATCAGTGATGATTGATTATTGATAATTTTCTTGAAACTATACCAACTGTGTAGTCCCAAGCGGCTTTGTCTACGTTCAACTGCCCAATCAAGATTCTCCGTAAGTTATCTGGCCAGATTTTGCCTGGCAAGAAGTGACTGGAGAGTATGCAGGACTATTTTTCCGGGCAGAAGGAGGATCGTCGGAGCCTTTTGGAGAAATTCAATCGGACCTTACGAGACAGCTAACCCGAATTAATTATACGGCCTTGGAGGACCCTGGATCCCCATATTCCCTGTCGATCCCAACCTCAGGATGGTCAGAACCTGGAAAGAGTTCGGCAAATGAGTGCTATGATCAGTTTGGATATCGTTTTTGTTATCGTCAAGTTTATTACACTTCTGAAGTTGAAGTTCGACCTAGAAATACAGCAATCCGCATTTGGAAAAGAAACTAGAGCAAAATTTAATATATACTTAATTAAAAACTACATGATCCTTTTCTAAAAATTATGAACCAAATAATATTACTGAAAAATAAAAAGCATTTCAAACTATTTATGAATGTATGCTCAAAAGTATTCCTGAATTCCTGAATCCGAAAAGTGGCCGAAAAAATATGTGACACAAGAAAACAATCAGAAAAATTGCTTTGAAAAATTTATGAAAAACTTGGAAAAATAGGTATTTATTTAGACAATGATTCTTGATTATTCTGCTTATACCTAGTTTAAACTTTGTAAACAACAAACAATACATAATAATATTAAAATTATGTAAAAATATTAAACATCAAACTTACTTACTTACATGTTAAATCAAAATTATGCATATAATATATTAAAGGTATAATATATTGACTAGTTAAATCAAAGGTAAATTAAGATTTAAAAAAAATACTGTAAACATACTTTTATAGAATTCCAATGAGGAAAATGTACTATAAAATCCAATTTGGACTTATATACATCATAATAAAGTGATAACTTTATATTTTATACATAAATTGCTACAACAATGGCCGAAATCAAAATAGAGCAAATGAAATACTGAAGAAGAAATCGAACTACATTACTTTGGAGTAAATGGTCAATCTCGGGTGATGACCGATTGAAATTGACTGGTGATGATTCTTCGTGTTCTTCCTCCTCCGCTTCATCTTCAATTTCAACAATGGTGCTTTGATCCCTTGAAACCACTGGCTTCAACTCCATCTCCTTTTCCTTGTCCAGCACCAATGCAGCTTTAGCTTCTTGCTTACTTTGTTTTGCCTCCTTTTTCTCGGCCACCAAAAGGTCAAAGCTGAGGGGTCGATCCACTGCCCTCCTGTCCTTGACAGAGTGGTAAATGCACCCCAGAGATCTAGTACATGGATGTTTACATCCATCTCCAAAAATGACGGGGACTCCACAGTGGACAAGGGGGGAGTACTCTCGAGCAGGCATCCTACTCCGGGCCATCAAAACTTTGACATCCAGGGATCTGACGACCTTCTTCTTCTCCGTGAGTTTATGTTTCTTACAGAACAAGGAATTGAAGCAGGGTTGTCCAGTCTCCGTTTCCACTCCACAATGCAAGTCACCATTGAAGGATCCCATTATTCTCACGGTTGGAAATAAAGGCTCTTCCTTGCGTAGACTACTGCAAAGTAAAACAAAGGGAAAAGAAACCAAAAAAAATCATTAGAATCAGTAGACATAAAGTATTTGCAAAACGTAATTTACATAGATGAGCCAAAGCAAAAAACAACTTTGATTAAATGCAAAAAGGGAAAACATTTGAAATACTGTTGTCAAACAACCTTTTGAACTACACGGAGAAATTTACTTAAAAACTGATAAGAATCAGAAGAACTTAAACTGAATATTTAAAATATTAAACAAGAAATAAAACTTACAAATCCATGATAATAAAGTTGAACACGGAGAGGCTCCAAGGAAACCACGAGTTGATGTTGAATGTTGAGTAGGTATCAGGTAATCAGGTATCAAACTGGAACTGGTAAAGTAAAAACCAAGGGAATTTTCAGCCTCTTGGTTACAAACAGGAATTTAGAAGTTAGAACTTTCAAGTTAGTTGACGAGAGATCCTTTTCCAGGTTCCAGGAGATGTTTTCAAGTTGAAGTCCGATGTGATAATGAGCTCCAGTGAGTGCTTAACGGAAGAAAGAAACCCCGAAAACCCCCCTTGAATTTCCTTGCAGGGACTGGCATGATGGGTGGAGTTCCAAAACTTGGGGGGATGGAAAAGTACCTATCTCGCTCTCTAAACTACGTACAAGGGATATAGAAATATAGAATATAATAGAAAAATAACAACATACTTAAGAAATAAGAACAGTAAGTAATACGTAAGTATGTAAGTAAAATGTTATACGTACATTTAGAAGCAAACGAAATAATGGAGTTGGAAAATATTACTTACCTATGTCTATTTGAATTTTAAATGCTCAAGGGAATTGGAAATTTAACCCATAGCTAACTAAATCATTAGTGCGAATTTTCAACATTAAAGCTGTAGTAATATTTCATATTTCTTTAAACTGCAAAATGGACTACATTTACAAATTAAAAAATATCTCTATTCACTTAACTAATAGAAACTAATTTCAATACAAAATGGATTGTAAACTTCGTTTTAATGAGACATCTTTAAAGATCTTAAAATTAAATTGATCCCTAAAGTTTTCAACCAGAATCTATAATCTATAGCCTTTTCCATGATCTTTTTTATTTCAATTAAAAAGCTCGTCCATGTATTTGTATGATTATTAAGCACAGAACGAACTTAATACGAAATACGAACAGAAATACTGCGAATTAAATAGTACTAAATATTTTGTTCGAAAAAGAAAATAATGAAGAAGAATTAAAAAAAAATAATGGAAGAAAATTTATTACAAAATACAGTAAAACCCCGATCATAAGAAATTGAAATTGTCTTAAAATCGGGGGTCTGTTAGTACAGCCATCTAATGGAATTTGAACTTTTCACGCCATAATCAAGGACACCACACTTCACTTGAAATTACTTTTTCGTTTTGTTTTTTCATTTTGTCAGAAATTCAAAGTTCAATCACACAATCCCGCTTGCTCGGAAAGGGTGTCTTAAGCAATACATCTACTCAACCCCGATTCAAAGAACTTTTTGGAACGGCTTAGTTCTTACAATCGGGGTTCTACTGTAGCAAATATTAGCTATATCAACGAGCTCTAAAAAAATACTAAATACCTACTAATTTCAAAAATTGATTTTGAATTTATTGAAACTCGTTCATATTTTTGGCACAAAATTTTAAATTTTAACTTTGACTTGATGTGGTATTGTCGTTGTCGTTTGGAATCGTCGAACTTTCGGTCTGAATCTCGTCCTGGTCTTTCCGCTTGGCCCGCTTGACCATCTGACCAAAGTCCACATCGGATATTTCAACATCATACGTACGATGCCTTGGAATACCGTTCACTCCAAGGTTACGTTGACCTTGACCTTGGCCTTGATTTCGACCCTGACCTTGACCTCTGTTACCGGGATTCGGAGGTGAAGGCTTGTGATTGCCTCCGTAAGCTGTCATGTAGGCATGTAAAGAGTCTCTATTAAAAAAATTAAAAATTTTTCACGTACGATAATATTAAATCCTTGGTCATCATTATAAACTTCTTTAACCATTAATTTACCTTGAATAGAAAAATAATGCTAAACAAATTTAACCGATAAAAATCAAATACTAACCCGAGGACGAGATAAAGCCCTTGATAAACAGGACCCATCATGGGGGACTGAAGGTCACGAACGACAAGTCTCTTGAGGACAACGTAGTGACCGGAGCCCGGAGGAAAGTTGGGGTCAGGAAAGGCGACGACGTGTCGGTCCGTGTCCATCTCCTTCCTGCGATATAGAGGAGGTGACCCTGGACTGTCGTACAAGTGGTAGGCTGTACCCCGAGTGGTCACCCTTTGGATGAGAAGGTCAGAGGTGAGAAGGACTTCACCGTCAATGACCTTTGCCCCGTTGCCCAGAGTGATCTGCTTGAGATTTTGCTTGCCGCCAAAGGGAACCCGAAATGCTTGGATTTGACCCGGTCGTTGCTGCTGTTGGTCTTGGCCCATTTGACATTCTCCCATTTTCACAAAAACCGATGCAAGTAGAGCAAAAATGAAAAGTTGTGTTGATTTTGAAATTTTGAGGATTCTAGTCTCTACCAAAATTTTGAATGGCCGTCTTCTTCCCCGCCCTTCTTTCCCTCGTGATCGCTCCATGCCGCATTTCGGGTTAGTCTTGATTTTTCGTCTCAGTATTCAAAAAAAAATTAACATCGTAATCGACGGCACAAGAACGCAATTTTGAATGATGATGACAAAGCAGCAACTCGTAATTTGAATTGATACATGCAATTTGTTTTGTGTTATTTGTTACTTGTTATGTCTCGCCGCTAATCCTTGAAAATTAATTCCAAGAAAATTAGCTAAAGAAAAACAAATAATGAGTACAAAGAAAAACTAAATGTCTATTAAGCATTTTAGCAGCATTTATTTTCTCTGCAGATTTTTGACTACATTTATCTTCTTACAAATTTATTATATACAAGATAATGCAGAAAATCCAAGCCTTGTCCGATTATTTGCAGTCTGCCTTTATACATAAAATTGGGACTTGAATTTTTAGCCTAGAGAACGTAAAAGTTCAAGTCCCATTTTGTAAAGAAATAACCACTGTTCAGTTAGACTTGATGTACAAGCGGCGTCCAAGTTTGTCGTTTTTATATCCTTTATTTTATGTACATTTTTTTGTGTGGAGAAAACAGATTTAAGATTTAAGGATTGTATTGTCGTAAAAATTGTCACAAGTTGACAATTTTTCTTCAAAGTCAAATTTTGAAATGCAAAAAGGTATTTTTTTTACCAAACTAGGTCAAAAACGCGAAAAACGGGTCAGAAGTCCTATTTTTCTAAAAATTAAAAGGGGATAAATTCAGTATAGTTATTACCAATTATGTCAGAATTTTCCTTGAGGTAAACGAAATATTTTAAAAATTTATCAAAGATCCCGAAAACCTTCCCAAAATCTTCTAAAATCCCTTTAATGTTGCAAAATCTTAAAAAATTCCCAAAAATCTCGAAAAAATGCTCAAAAAAATCCCAAAATATTGCAAAAAATGCATCGACCTATATTCGGTTTGCAATTCCAAGTAACGAGAGTTTGGTCCGAAATTAGGAAAAAAAAGTATTGAAGAATTGCCGCTATTTTTGGTTGAAATCTGCCATGGAGAGACGTTTCAATTCCCGCGGTTTGTATCATATTTGTGTGTATACGGACACTGCGTTTGGTCTTAAATTCCCTTTCATGAGCTCTTGCCTCTTACTTTGGATTAGTCTGAGACTAGTCTTCGTGCGGTTTTAGATTTTGAATCCGCTCCATTTCCTTTAAAATTTGAGTCGTCATTTTGAAAATCTCCCGCTGTTCCCGAAAATTCACAAGCATAAGATAATTGAGTGTTTAACTTGTGTGAAAGTCCCGTAAAAATGTACTTTGGTTTTGCCGCCTTTCTCCTCCCAGATTTTGACAAAATTCAAACACGAACCCCAAGTTGACATGGCAAATATGATCACAGATGACAAATACAGTCGTTTTCATTCATCAATCGATAGTTTGCAGCAAAGAGGGAAGGAAATGTGTTTAAAATCCAAGAGTTTCAGAACTCTAACGTTGATTTTGAATCGACATTGGGCAGGGTTAAGGCTCGAATTTTAGACAGATTCGAGCCTAAACCGTGCATAAATTTTGTAAAGCGGCGCGAGCATTTTGGCCGCCAAATCATGGAACTCAAACAAAATTCAAGCCCTAATTTTGTGCAAAAGGCGTACGAATCTTGAATATTTAGCAGAAAGCCAGCGAGTTGAAACGTAAACTTGGCGCCCTGAAAATACTTTACGTTTCGTGAAACATTCAAGACCAAACTCACCGGAAAATTTGAAGCAGAAATTGGGGAACTGTAAAAACGAATTTTGATTAATACATAATACGCAAATAAAAGGAGATAAAATTCAAGACCTAAGCCCATGTAAAATTCTAAACGAAAACTCACGCATTCCTGAAAAAAGCCGGGGAACTCACGCCCAAATACGACGACAAATTCTAAACATCAGTGACAAATTACGGCCCAAATCCCTTAAAAATGATAAAATTCAACTCCAATCCTTCAAAAAAATTGGGACATAACGGTTTAATTTAGATTTAAATCTACTGAAAGTTTTAAAAATCACTCAAGATAAACCGATCGTCTAACTGCCCCGCTTTACAATCCCGCACATCTGGAAGATATCAGTTTTAAAAATTTAATCTCCCGCTGTCAATTCAGAATATTCAATAAGAATGTTTGTAGGAGAACGCGGAAGACTTTTAATGCTAAATTTAGGTAGATTTTTGGGAGAAAGCGGGAGAAATAAAAGGCCAGTCTTGCGTCAGTTTTTGAGAGAAAGCGGGAGAAATAAAAACGCCAGTGTTCCGTTTATTTTAGAGAGAAAGAGAGAGAATTGGAAAGCCAGTCTTGCATCAACTTTAGAGAGAAAGCGGGAGAATTACAAGGTCAGTCCTGCGTTAATTGTAGGGAGAAAGCGGGAGAATTTTAACGCCAGTTTTTTAAAAGGATTTTGAGAAAGCGGCAGAATTTAAAGGTTTTGTTTTCTTTGATTGCTGGGAGTCAGCGGGAGAATTTAAAGTCTAGTCTCGCGTGCATATTTGGAAGAAAGCGGGAGAATTTAAAGGCTAAATTCAGGTATAGATTTGTGGGACAAATTGGGAGAATTTAAACCCAAATCTTGCGTTTGTTTTAGTGACAACGCGGGAGAAGTAAAAGGCAAGTCTTGCGTCAGTTTTTGAGAGAAAGCGCCAGAATTTGAAGGCCAGTCTTGCACAAATTTTTCAGAGAAAGTGGGCGAATTGAAAGGCTTGTCTTTCTTTCATTTTCTGAAGAAAGTGCCAGCATTTGAAGGTCAGTCTTGTTTTTTAGAGAGATAGCGCCAGAATTTGAAAGCCAGTTTCACGTCAATTTTTGAGAGAAAGTGGGAGAATTAAAAGGCTAGCCTTGGTTTCATTTTTGAGGAAAGTCGGGACAAATCCCCTGGGCCTCCCTTGTTTTCCAATTTAAGCCCTTTAAGTCACAAGTTATTTGGAGCTGAAACGCCCAAAGGTCACAGAATAACCGGAGGGCTCACTTTTTATCCTATCAATCCAGTCAAATTCTGTTTGCCTTTACATAAAAGTGGGACTTGAATTTTTAGCCTACAGAGAACGTAAAAGTTCAAGTCCCATTTTGTAAAAAACTTACCGCTGTTCAGCTAACGTTGATGCACAAGCGGCGTCCAAGTTTATCATTTTCATATCTTTTATTTTATGTACTTTTTTCTTGTGTGGGATCAAGCCAGCTTATTCCCGGTCTTTGTAAACGGAGGGCGTGAAATTTAACTTTGTTTACGCCGAAAAAGATGGCAAAAGTAAAATTTCAAGACTCACTTTCATAAAGACAGACAGTAGCCTAGAAACCAGTTCGCTCCACCTTTGTAAACTTTTCAGCCGTAAGATTTCGGCAAATTTTAATTTTCCGGCTAGTTTTCCACCAACAATTTAAACGTTTCGGGCGACTTTTAACTGCTTTTAGAATTTTTAAACTGTGTCCATTAGACCTGCTCATTTTGAACACCGTGGTGAAAAGTTAAGCAGCCACCCCTTCATATCGTTTCTTTTGGATGCCTGCAATCACACAAAAAATTTGGTTCCGATTGGTTGACGTTTAGAGGTCGCCCACGGTCACCCAAGTTAGAATGGGTATTAACATTAGCTTTCACCCCGAAATCGTGC
>JAQIVE010001371.1:0-25535 GCA_034698285.1 Sminthurinus bimaculatus | reverse complement strand
TTTAAAAGTTGGTAGATAAAGTCATGCAAAATTTGAGGGAAATTTCATTTATTTGAGGGATGAATTAAATGCATGCCGATAAAAATCACTGTCAGTTTTTATTTCCTTGGTTTGATAATGAAACTCTTTTATTATTAGTGTCATCGTCATCACCCTTCATCGTTGTCTTCGTCTTATATACATATTCATTGTCACTGTCACTGGGTTGTTTGGTCCTTTTATATACCTGCACATTTTAGTATGTAGAGTGCCAAAAGTTGAACTTTGTTTCGTCAATTGTAATTGTTGGCGATCAACGACCAACGACCAGTGATGTGATCAGAGATGAGATGAGAAGGTGGCGTTTTGCAACGAAATTCTAAAATTCCCCCATTTTGTGCCCACACAAATTCATCAGTTGTGAATTCTGAGTCCTCGGAATGACTGTGGTCAATAATTATTGACAAATTGCAGACATAAATTCCTGTTCCGGCTGTCAATTTTAAGGCAAAAGCAAATACTTTCTCCACCCCTATCGAATATTGAATCGTGTTTACGTATGTACTTGACCATATCTACTAAATCTACTATCTACAATGTTCTCTGTTCTCGTATGTATACTTATTCGCAATTCGCATCTCGTAAATTATTTACATTTTCCTGTTCAAACACAATACAATATTACCAGCAATAAAATTGACCACAGCTTTAGTGATTTCCAATACATATACAAATACAGATCTGTACATACTACGTGAGTCTAAGACACATCCCATCTTATGTATGTAAACTGCCTCCAGTCAGACTCAATGTCAGCACAGTGAAATGAAAACTGCTGAGCAAACACGAATATGTGAACTCTGTTTTATTTGCATTCTTTAGAATTTAGGATGATGGCTAATAGCTAAGCAAACTTTTTGATTCGATTCAAGCAAATGAACTATCTCGCCACTTCTTTTCTTCGAAATACGTGTGGGCATTGTATTTGTTCATACATTGTACATACATGTACATGAGAAACGACTTGTGCTATTATCCTAAACAAATTTTCTTAAAAGTCCAAAACTAATCAAAATCACTGCTATTTTTATCCATTTGTCTTGAGTCTTGAGTTTTGAGCAAACTGTCAAAACTTTTCATGAAACATTCTTTTGAATTTTTCTCATTTCCTAAAATACAACTTCCGATGTATTTACATAATATATTTTATATTGGTTTTTGTTACAATTTGCGTACATAATACATACACCTTATTGTTTTGTTATGTTTTCAAAGTTCCATAATGGAATGGCCGAAAGCAGATTATTTTATACGAGTCCCGTAATCAATGTTCAATATGTGTGTGTAATGGACTGTAAGTCTAGTGGTTTAGGTTTCGGTAAATTTTATGGTATATTTTTTATGCGTGTGCATTGTGCATATAAAATGTAATCTTGGACGCCTTTGCTTTATTGCATCTGTACAATAATGTAGTATACCTACATAGATTCTTGTCGTTGAGATGAGGGGAAGAGACTCTCTTAAACTTAAAAGAGGAAAAAATACAAAGGCATTTTGGACATTGACATGATATCAAAATCAAGCTAATCGTAGAAGATTACATCTTGTTTTGTATTTTACAGAGTGTACTACATGTATTTACTTACATACTTGCATGCATAGAGAGTGTCTACAACTAGAAAGTCACATAAAACACAGCAATCAAGTTGCGATAGTTTTATGTCCCATAGCACATAAAAATATATATCATTTTATTTCTGTTTGATGCCCTTATTTGTGGTTAAATTACAGAATACAGAATCTACTGTAAAAACGTCGTGTACGACTACTTGTAAGCATTTTACGGAGTGTAAAAAAGTTGTGTTGTTACACACACTGATATATTACGGGAATATCGTTTTTCTTTAGTTCGGCAAATAATAGGGGAAGTAGAAAAATATTGAAAATTTAAAAACGTTTAAATCGATCCAAGCTTTTCCTTATTGACTATCATAAAGTCATAACCACAGATGATCGTATCATGTAATACAATACTAGTCAATGGTCAATGGTCACAATCACAACAATGGTACCCATTTCAGTTACTCTAGCAGTGGAGTTACTAAATATTTTACTATAAAGTTTAGGCATAAACTATCCCAATAATTTCCCATTTTCTAACTATTTTAAAATTCAACATACAAGTTAAAGTATTTTATTTAATTCTGGTTTCTTCATCGCCGCTTGTCTATAGACTGCATTATAAATGTACATGCATAAATGTATTTGCATTATGTATTATAGCTTGTCCCTCCGTTTAATTGTAATTACTGTGATTGTAAACAAGAAAGTGCTTCTGTTTGTTCGTTGTTCGTCCTCCTAATCGTGTTAAGTTCTTTAGCTTTGGTTTTTCTTTCTTCTTTTTCTCACGTCGTTTTTCGTTTTCCTCGTCGCCCTCAGTCGTGATCTTTGGTTGAAGTTGAATGCTGAATATGTTAAGGATAACTTTATGTATATTATACATTAGATATAATTGTGTGTACCATACATATTTTAATGCATCGTGATATAGTTATAGACACACTCGCAGAAATTGAGGATGCGTAACTAACTATGTATATGAAATAAACTGAAAACTACACTACACACACTCATATACTCATCCACATATCATCATATAATATGTAAGCACATTATAGTTAATACATAGGTATAGATTGAAGATGATGTTGATGAGTAAGTTGGTATCTGTTTAATACAGAGAGAAAAGAAGAAGATCCGTAAATGTAGTTACTTATATAGATAGAATAATAGTTTAGGTTTAAGTATTGTATTGTGTATTGTATTATTTTGAATTGCACGTGTGTTGGACTTCTTGAGTAGGTCAGTGGGAATGTACCTATGCAATTGACCCCATGCACTCACTGAACTCTCTCTCTCTCTCTCTCTCTCTCTCTCTCTCTCTCCTCTCGATCTTCAATCTTAACTCTTCTTCTTTTATTCTCCTCTTTTGCATTCTCATTCTCAATGGGGAGAGATAGATGAATGAGTAAACGATATAGAAGGCAGAAAAGACATCGGCAAAGACGTCTCTTAAACTTCGAAAATAAATCCCAGACTTTTAATATGCACATAAGTAGGAACTGGTATGTGTACATACAATATAATATTTCAATATTTACATTTATAACGTATAGTTACTTACAATTTCCCACATAATAATAGCATCTTTAATATGTGGTCGTGTTTTCTGTATGCATCTCAATGTGGTGTATACAACCTACAACCTTCTTTTTATTAAACATTACAACTTAAAATAATTTAAAAATTAAAACTGATGATAATGACGGTGATGATGTCTGCAATTCGAAATTCGAATCCTACATTATTTATGTTGATTATTAAATGCTTAAAGACCAAAAATGCGAATAAAAACCAACAACAGATCATATACCATATATATACAAAATACACAGACAAGTACAAACAGAAAAGGACGATGAAAATTTAGGTACATTACGTACATTTATAATATACTGTATTTTGTATTTTATGAATCATGTTTTATATTATTATAATGTATAATCGCTTATAAATTATATTTTACAAACAGCTTTATTTGCCTTTATCTTTTATGTGAATAGTGAATATGTGTTTAGTGCATTGTAGACGCTCTCAAAGGACTAATAATTTTTCCTCACATTTTTCTGACGGAACTCGACTTTGCAGTCACTCTAGACTCGAGACATATCCGTCTACAGTATACACACGGTATATCAGAAATCATGTGCGTTGAGGATACATTTTGTATTTTGTATTGTGTTGTACAATAAAAATCTGTTACAAATGAACTTTTCGATTTACCTTGTCTTTTTGACCACTTGGGTACTATAAAAAGGAAAATTTGCGAGTAGTATTTAATTAGTAATTACATAGTTCCCCCTGACCATGAGTGTTCACTATACCCGGTCTCTAGTGCACGCATTTGTATACAATACTTTGCATTTCTCTACATGTGCACCTGCTGACTGCTGACGAATGATGGGTGTATGTAATATTGTAAGAAAAGGTCTAAAATATTGTAATGACCAACGCTTCACATTCATGATTATTTATTATTATTTTATTGTTTATTGCCACAGTCATAATAATTGAGAAGTACACAAAACTACAGACAAAACCTGAGCACAAATCCTTTCATCCTATATTCTATTATGCTACGGTTGATGGTTGATGGTATAAGCTTGTAAGTTGTAATAAGTCAGGAATCAGAAACAGATTGTATTGTAAATATTTTGCAGCTCATCTTCTTCCATTCGCTTCAGTGTATTGTGTACATATTGCATGTAGTGTCCATTGTGTGTAGTGTGTATGGTGGACTGACTCAGTCTGTCTGTCTCGCGAATGCCTATGGATTACAGTCATCGTAATCACAGTGTAAATGTCAAAATGAATTCACCCTTTCTCAAGATTAAGGAGCAATTAAGAAGTATTACTCTCTAATGATAATGCTGTATGCTGTCGACGAGAAGAGAAGAAAAGAAGAAAAGAGAAGAAAGGCTCGGGAAAATTCTTCCTTCAATCTCTATACGCATGCACATTTTCAATGTTAAGCTATAAGCAGTTATATGTACCTAAGTACTAAGTACTTACTTTTTACATGTACGTTAGGAATTTTTCGGAAAGAATACAATATATTATGATACACATATACTGCTGTAGCCTATTTAACTTGGGAGAAAACTATAATGACACAGCCGAACCTTGAACTTATGCATGTATATCTTGATTTGATTTTGATTGATCACTCATATTTTGCATTCCGTCACAGAATTTGTCGTTTAAAAATGAATGCCCCCCCCTTTGTCACACTTTTGTCTCACACGGACTATGTAAAAATGTTTTTGAAGGTTCAAGTTTACTTTCAGTTGCTGAAAGTGTTTTCTGGTTTAGTCTGAATGTGGATCTGAAATCGTGATCTGGTCAACTTAGAACGACCTTAATTTTGACACCGCAGAGCACCCTCATCATGTGAGAGATATTTTCTATACTGCTACTAAAATAATCATGAATTGTCTTGAATTATATTTTTTATGAGGTGGAGTCTGAATTCGAAAACCGAATGAAAACGTTTGAGACCCTTTTGTCTATCTCATTTGGAGAGTCTCCAGTGAGTTGATTTTCCATCCTTATTTATTTACTTGCACCTTGTAATGCAATTCATATTCATCTACATTCTACATGCACATGTACATATATATATGTGAGAAACTTCTACACTCTACACGGCAAAGTTTATAGAGAAGAAAGCCATACGTGTTACAATAATGTTGAATGACAAGAGTCTTTCTGAAATACATACATATACATATTGTATAAAATACTAAACCTGCTCGCATCTCGTCTTAAAATCTCGAGCAAGATATAATTACAGCAATTATTTATCATTATTGAAAATATCAAAAAGAAGAAGATCATCTGAATTTTTAAATCTTGTATGTATTCCGTTCTCTTCCTCATAGAAACATCTAGAGATGTAAAAGTAAGTACCTACATTTAATATATGATAATGTTTGCAATGTATACTTTGGCGTATGTGCATGTATATATATACTTTTATATAAAAGTCTCCTAAGTAGGGAATTTGTAATACAGACCGTGTATACATAGATATAGATATATCTTTAATCTGAGACAAAAAGCAGATACTGTATGTATGAGTAATACATTTATATGAGTCAAAGTCATCATCTGTACTTAAATATGAAACAATACAATTTTGTTTACACCATAATTATTATTTTAGTGTGTGAGTGTATAGAACCTACTCGTACATATTATGATATTCTAAAGTATCATGTTTCTAGTTTCTATACAACTTTATATTGTTCATATGTATTAATACATGCATAATTATGCACATGCATATTATACATACCCATATCACCTTAAAACTTCCACCTGTATCAGTTATAAAATTATCATATTATCTCGTACCACAAAATAATATGTAAATTTCGCCGAGAACTGTGTGAGCATTAGGAATCACCTATCATCACTAAATGAGCATAATACATGCATATTGCTTGTACTTGTAAAGAACGTTTTTAGATTTTCGATTTCCCAATTTTCTCATCCACTGTATATCATATATCGGTATAATATGCACATATGTATATATACGTTATAAAATGCTAAATGACCGAGGACCACGAGAGATGGACGAGAAAGGAATACGAAAAAAGGAAACAATGGACAAAAACAATATGTTGCTATTTGATTTTTAATGTATGTATGTGTATGCAGTATGTACTCTGTCTGTTAATCTGTGTGCTGTTTGTACATATCGACAACAACTATCGATATTCATTCCTCAAACATTTTCTACCTGTCGAGGTATTTGATATCTATTTGATATTGATATTGGGGAGGATGGTGCATAAATTAAGTACAACGTATTAATCACACAATTAGAACAATGTACTCATGTAATGAAGCATGTGCTAATAAAAAGTAAGTATGCTGTGTAATGTGCATACAAAATTATGTTATATATGATGAGAGAACCTGCGAGAATTGAGAGGGTTGAAATGAAACTAAAAAGATCAAGGAGTCACTCAGGAGCAAGTGTATTCTTCATTCTTCTGCAGTTTTGTAGTTAGCACAGGGAGGAAAGACAAGAGAAAAAGAAAGGGCAAATGTGGATTGAGCTTGAGATTGTGGCAGAACTGAGAAGACACAAGTAATATTACTAACTATGGTGAGTATGTACATACATTCGTATTCCGTAGTCTGTATGCCATGTATGTATATCCCGTATTGTTAGTTAGTTAGTATTTAGTTTTGGCACTTGTAGTTTGCAGTAACGAATATCAACTCGTTGAATGCAGAGCGAGTGAGAAATTCTCTCTCTGTTTCTCATCTTCATCATTTAGTTAATACTGTAGGTATACAATATACAATATATTATACAAGATAGTGTGCAAGAAGGAGAAAGAAGCAGATACAGATAGATAGATATACACACAAAACAACAGACAATATAAAATATAATATATTTAAAACGTATTAAATGTGAGCACGATATACGCATACATTTTACACTTTGTTAATTCCGGTTTGTTTACTCCTTTTACTTTGAGAGACATCATACACCTAATATTGTATGTAACTTTAACACAGAAGAAGAAGACCACTGGCTAGTTAGTATCAGTGTACCTAACGTGTGTAGGAAATAAAGAGCCAGCTTAAAACTTACAGCATTACAAACTTATACTGTAGCAGAATATTTTGTGTTGGTGATGATGGTGGTGGTGTGAGTTTGCTGATCTGTTGAGAGAGCCTGCTCCTGAACTAAAAACTAAAAGTTGTTAAACATTTAAGCGAACAACGAACAGGAATGCACCGTATATTATAAGCATAATAATGTGAGAAGAGAAGCAATCTATTTTAACCGTGTATCTACAGTTAATGGTAATTCTGTGATTCTGTGTGTGAGTTACACAAAAATAGACGGAGTTCAATAGTCAATACACAATACACACTCAATACGTAGGCAAGAAGGTTGCAGGGTTTCAAGTTTTACTTGCCGTTTGCCCACATGGATTTTCGATTTGAATCGAACTGATCATATTCGTCGGACTTTGACACTTACAAACAAATCTTAAATGTTAGTTTTCATTTTAGTTTGATTTTTGGTGTCATTGTTATTGTATGTGTGTATAATTTAGTAGTGTGTAAAACTGTGGATTTGTGAGTTGTGTTTTGAAAACAACAAATTCAAGTCGTGATTCAGGCATAGTGTCAAGTGTCAAATCAGTTTAGTGTTTAATGTGCAAAACTAATTTGGAATTTATAAAGTCCTCAAAATACCGGTTTCTACACTTCTACACACACATAAGTACTTACATTTGGTTCCTCACATTTGAATACGCCAGTTGCCAGTTGGATTTGGGATTTGGATTTGAAGAAAAGTTAACTCTCTCAGACACCAAATCGAATTCAAAATAATAATATGTTGTAACACTAATGATATTAATTTTAATTTGATTGTGTTGCCGTCGCTGGGCTGATGTTCAGCTGTTCCTCTGAATCCTGACGCTCTCGTTTTACATACTTTGTACTTCTCTTTTCTACACTACTGCTCTCCTTGTATGGACATCAACATGAGCATTGTTGTCCACATTGCCTATTGTCAAGAGCGTAGAGTGGGTGAATGAAAATATCAAAATTGTCATTGTCATCAGGGCTGATGTCTTCTTTTTGTTCTGTGTGTATGTTCACTGTCGCCGTGTAATTTTTACTTATTCTTTGTGGTCAGTTCACTTTCAAAGGTACAATAATATACAACATACAACATACAACATACAGCATAAAAAATAAAAACATAAAACCTACAAGTGTAAATTATTGCCCGTTTTTTCGTCTTGAGAATATAAATGAATTTCGTGCTGGTGAACGTTAAAAAAAATATACATACTGGTATTTAATATTTGTTATATATGTAAGTACTTACATCTTACATAAAATATTATTTTCGTGATACATAAATTCCGGATTCCAGATTGCTCTCTTGTATATATAATAGCCAAAGCTAACACCATCAATTCACAGTTGCGTCTCTATATTATAGCATAAAACATAATAACATGACATCTAAATAAAACTAAAAGTTGATACACACATATACATGATTGTTTTGTTTCAACTACATATCAAGTTACAAACTGCACACGCCAACTGAAAAATTCGAAGGAGGATTTGGGTTGAAGGATGATGAACTTGAATCAACCAATATAAAAGTATGCTTATGCTGCTAGCACATTTCAAATCTGTTCTAATAATATAATATTTAGTGACTTTATCAAAAGCTTCAGCATATCCTGTGGAATAAAAAATTGATAAGTGACTTGCTCGCCCATTATATGCATACAGTAACTTATTGATTTTGATGTGGCTCCTCTGAACATGCTTAAAATGCAGTGCAATCATATAATCAACTGATGAATCCTATACTTGGTCAATCAACTAAAGTTGACATGTGTTGAAAGAAGACAGGAGTATATCAGTTTTTGATAGTGACAAAACAAAAAATTGATCCATTGTCCATTTAAACGTAACACAACAAATTACATTTTACAACTTTCATACTCTATCAGTTACCTTGCTAATGGGCAAGTGATTTATGGGATTTTATGTACCTACATAGATATAATACTGTGTGTTTTATTCACGTTACATAAATCTGTGTATTTACACACTACTACGTACTTGAACTAGAACTAGACTTCTTGTGTCCTTTGTAACTATATTGCAATAGTGATAAAGATAACAACGAGTATATGTACTACATGTTTCTTCCTATCTTGTTGAAAAAAGAATATTTTAAGCAAATAATAATTATTGCAACTACATTACATATGTATACCAGCAAAAGCTGCTCCATTATCCACTTAAACAAAATAAAGTACCTGAAGAACTCGACGTTTTCTATGTATGTTTGAAGATAAGAAGACTCTTCTCAAAAGATAATTTGGAAATCGGACAATGTATATGTGACTACTTACATTTTATTTCATGTTGTTAACTCTTCCCAGTGAGTCGAACTCGAGTAGACTTGAGAGTTGAACAGTCTGCGTGTGTGTTCCATATATTTTTACACACTTTTATTACCTCTAACTTACCTTCCTTTTCAGTTGATATCACACCTCAAGCGAGGTTGATATACAATATACATAGTGTAATATATAACAAGAAGTGAAGTCATATCGTTTAAAATATAATATAATAATATATAATATAAACTATAAATAATACTCAAAGTCGTCATCGTCAAATTGTCAACTGAAGGGTTTTCCCCAAAGGGCAAAAAATATGTCTGCTTTGTGACTCGAACCAAAATTTGACTGTCACATTCATTCATTTAATGTGAAACTCTCTTTCTTGGCCCTACGCAAAGACATAATATAGAACATACATAGAACACCTACAGTAGAATCTACTGGGGAAGGAAAAGACGTTTTGCTGGCATTGAAAAACATTTGCACAGTGTATCAAAGTGTACATTATTGTGCTTGTGCCGAAGCTTGGAAAGAAAAAACTCCTTGTTTTTACTACTAGTGATTATTGTTATTACCAGTATAATAACGCAAGATAACATAATATTATACATAAAGTGTTGTGCGGATAAACTCCATTCTTACATGGATTACATATATTAAAACATAAGATATTTTCCTGTTGAGTTGAACTTACATCAATATAATATAATATAATATACCATACATATTAAATACATATACTACTATACAACCAATGTGAGATGACAAGTCGACCACGACCACCTGTAGTAATTGACATTTATTTGGCAATTTATTCACTCATAGACAAACGTTAAACTCTAGCCGTGGAGATACTTACAACTTACATCCACTGTGTTTAATATTTTATAGTGACAAACAAAGACATAACTCAGAGTTTCTTGAAGCTTTCGACTTTTGTTTTCTCCAAAAAGTTTCATTTTCTCAAGTCTCTACTGTATCTTGTGCATTTTACCGTTACCGTTGATATTTAGCAACGGAATATCTTTTGACTCTTGAGTCTTTTGGGCCATTAAAATAAAAAATATTAACGAGCCTATTAACTTGCAATAAAAAAAATGTGGAAATTTAAGAATCTAGTAACCCCTGTGCTGACAAAGCAGCTATAAAATATATAGATTTTTTTTATTGCTGGGCATATCAATAATCGACGACTCTGCGATTAGTGCCAGTGCGAATTGATTAAGTTTTGTTTTGTTTGAGTGTATACACCGGAGTTTGTCAAAAATCACAATCATCATGTCTTGGATCGAGGACCCCGGAAGAGAAACCTTTGGCTCATTTGATATGAGTGAATTGGACATTGATCAAGCTTTTCTAAATGTGTCATCAACCACCAAAAAACCATTATGGCTTTATACCCTCTCAACCAACTGTCACACGGTAGGTATTTTACTGAACATTGAACATCAATCATGGTACTTTCTTGACACTTTTACTTTTCATTTAAACGTATGTCCCGAAAGAAGCCGAAACTGTCATATATGCATACGTTATAACAATCAAGTATTTAGTTTTATGCATAATTTCACATGATAAGTTTGTAGCTTTGAAAAAAAAAATTCATGACGCAATTATTCCTTTTAGTGCCCTTATCAAAGAGCTGGAAATCTGTCCAGTTCAGGGACTGTTCAAAAAGTCTCAACTATGTACCCCATGAAATACAGACTACGTACCAATGGGGACTCTAATCTAGTTCCTTATAATCAAGAAGACAAGTAAGTTCCTCATTGATAAAAAAATTAATTTCACTTTCTTTACGTAGAAACATTGTAATATTATGTTGTATTTAATATCTTGGAAAAATACACACTATTAACACTAACGATAAGTGGTTGCTGACGCACTTGAAAATTATGTATTATATTATACATGCTTTTGAGAATTTTCTCTGTAAAATCATCCGAGATGATCTTGATGATGAGATGATTGTTGTTATAATACTGTACAAGTGTAGTAATTTTCCTTTGTTTATTTGTGGGCCGCAAGTATGTACTGATATTGTATGCATACTTCATTCACAACCTAATGTACATATTATTATACTTTATATTTTCAACAGTGAAACATTTTGTGATATTGGGCCTTTGCAAATGGGTGAATTTGGAATATATGAAATCCAGGCTCATGATAAAAGGATTAGTCAAGACTCTTCAGCTTGCACTTTTCGTGAAATCAATCCACCTGTCAACATTTACTACCGTACGTAAATTTATATTATGTATATGTTACGTATGCTCAAATTTTTATGAACAAGAAAAAGTTCACGACTCGTTCATTAACATTTCTTTGTAATTCATAACATAATCATAAAATAATGCCGCTACATGTATACATCCCATGTGGCATGATACTTTTACTTTTAAAGTTATGTACATTATATTTTTTATATTGTACCTATTACGAATTGCCAAATGTTATGCATATGATGAAAATGAAAACCGCACGTTTTTTTTCTCCTCCCAATTATCTAGCCATCCTAATCGCCATAATTTTCTACTTTGTCCTCGCAATCCTTGTCGGCTTGTACAAAATCCTCTTTCGCTCCCGAGACTCGACTGGAACCTCGTCAACGTCCGCATCAACAACTTCCACGTCGAGTGGTCAAACCCCACCCGAGAAAAGTCCCAACGGTAATATAATAATACAGCAACAGATACATCAAAGCCATCTCCCATGTACGAATCCGGCGGGGGGCCCGGCCCTAATGCCAAAAGCAAACGGACTTTCCGCCTCTCGAACTTCCATCGCCTCTCACCGCTCAAACCTCAGCCACGCTCCGGCTCACAATACTCCTAATCACGGCGTAATTTCCTCATCGGGAAGTGACTATGGTTGCTACGGAGACGGAGAAGGTGGATTCCTCGCAAGGCAGGAACAGTATACCTCTGCAGGATCTACGACGGCTTATCCTGGAGTAATTGTGGGCAATTATGACCATGGAACAACATCCCCAGCGGGTCGTCGCCTTTCAGCCCAATCAACCGTCTCCGTCAACTCGACAACAGTCACGACCAACACGTTGACTAATAATGGTAGTCAACAACCATTGCCAAATCAACCACCACAGACTCCTCCACCCCAACCAAGACAACAACTCCAAAGACAACGACTTCAGTCCCTTGATACTTTTAGAGGGTAAACACAAATATTATATATACTATGCAAACTATATATATTTATCTGATTTGTTTCCGGTTGAACTTTGAATACATCTGGGTTTAGGTTTATCAATTCTTATAGTATAAATACAAAATACATACATACATAACAGTAGGTAACAGTACACCATTATGCTAACAATAACAAAGGGCGATAATGAGCTTGAAGAAATAATAGCAAAATTATACATCTTTCAGCTTGTGTATTATTTATGAACAGGAATGTATTATTAATTTACTTAATACATACACGATACTTACATATTAAGAGCATTAGGTATAAATATTGCAAAGTATATTATCTTTGAATTTCCATACATTTTAACTTGTGCCCAAGGCCAATGCAGTATTTTTTTTCTATCTCCCTTTGCATGCACATTGTATAAAATATCAGTGATACACTTCATTTGCTACTCTACTACTCTCTTTTCATTTTATAAAAGTATTCGTTTTCTTTTTGTTCCATTTCGATTCATTACATTTTAGAATCATTATCATAATGTATCATTATTCATTATCATCATTGGTATTAATATTATTATTGTGGGGCTCCAAGCAGTTTTTGTTCTCATTGATTGAAAATAAGCTTCTGCTTCTGGGCTCCTGATGATGAAGGAGTTTTTAGATTGTTGATAAAATAAGTATAATAGGAGGAGAGGGCGAGAACCTATACATACATATACATATGTATGTAGGATGGTGAGGGAGATCAACAGAGAAAAGAGCGTAGAGAGAGAGAGAAAAAAAGTTTTGTAAGTAAGATCTCGGGAGATAATTATTTATTGTTGTTATAAATATTATCATTATTATTAATGCTCTTGATATTCTGATGAGTTGTTCTGAGAAAGAATTTTATCGAGTACATAGTGCATATACACTGTTGTATAGTTCAACTGTCGAAGGCCTTTGGCAATATGTATAGAGAGAAACAATTTTATTTCCATTTCCACATTTTATCTCTCACATAGGAGGAACACACAGTGTAAATTGTAAATAGAGATAGATATTATAATATGTAGATGATCAGAGATACCTACATATTACATATGAAAAAATATTTAGTGCTATGCCATACCTTTTGCCTTGATTGCCTGCTTGCTGCTTGCTCGACTTGGCAATTGACTTTGTTTGATCCTGGAACCGCAAATGACTTTTCCTTTCTATACTAATGCCTTCATTTTATCCTAATCTCCATTAGTAGTACATTGATACTTG
This sequence comes from Sminthurinus bimaculatus, assembly GCA_034698285.1. Taxonomy (NCBI): domain Eukaryota; kingdom Metazoa; phylum Arthropoda; class Collembola; order Symphypleona; family Katiannidae; genus Sminthurinus; species Sminthurinus bimaculatus. The sequence continues at coordinate 11,602 of JAQIVE010001371.1, read as the reverse complement.
TGTAGTGTATTTAACATGTACAGAATATTTTGTGTAAAAAATGTACACAGCATGCATATGCGTAGATATTATGTTAATGTACACGTAAGTATCATTCAATCATTTTCGTGTAATATTTTAAAGCACAATAATATTCGGTCAGTTTATGAACTTATGAACTGTGAAGAAACTTTAAATATAAACCTTTAAGCTTTCCTATATATGTAAGGCCTCAACGTATCATGAAATATTTATATCATATATGCATATAATATAATTGATGATATGCTGTATTTTAGTGTGGATATAATTGTTACTGTAATTGGAATGCCAGACACGTTTCTGTGCCCCTGTCACACGTCACACATCAGGAACGCTTTCTATTTTTACTTGTATGTATTCTAACTAAGCATAAATAGATAGTATAGAGTTAGTGTGCTATGTATTGATTATTTTTATTTATAGACAGGCGGCGTCGTAAATTATTATGAACACGTGCAATTCGTAATAATTAATTGTTTTCCTTACATTATGATTTCGTTCCATTCATTTACCTACTCTTTTTTCAACTAAAATGGAAATCAATTGTTGTCTTTGGGATTTACATCAAATATAGAGCCGAATCTAATCACGTAGAATATTATCAAAAGCATGAGAGTATGGAATGTGAGAATGAATGAGAATTAGTTATGCATCTGTTCTCATGTCAGTACTATGTGAGTGCACTTAATAACAAGGATAGGAGTACAAATAATACAAATGAATGAATTATAACAGAATACGGTTGATTATTGTTTCCTTTTGTATTATGTATATTTATGGACTGTTTTTCTAATTCTTTGTTCCTTCCTTACTTATATGTATACACAGAATCTGTATCGTTATCATGATTTTCGTCAATGACGGAGGTGCTCACTATTTCTGGCTTGAACATGCAGCCTGGGATGGATTGTACGTCGCCGACCTCGTTTTCCCTTGGTAAAATACTAATCATATACATAATATAGCGATTATTACCAGTGTATAATGAGAAATGATATGATAAGCATGAGAAATTATTTCTCTTTTTGATGAAAAACGAAAAGGAACGCTACATACATACATATTACAGTATATCGAAAAGTTACGAAAAATGTTATTTTATGCTTAATGTCCAGGTTTCTTTGGATAATGGGCGTCTGTATCCCCGTGTCAATTAAATCCCAACGAAAAAGAAACACTCCAAGATTAAAGATATTTGGCAAGATATTACTCCGGTCTATCAAGCTCATTGGCCTTGGTCTATTTCTGGCTTCTGTGTGGGGACCTGTGGAAATCCGGGAATTCCGCCTTCCGGGAGTCCTTCAACGATTTGGAATTTGTTACTTTGTCTGCTCAACCCTTGTCCTCCTCTATATGAATGTCAACTTTAAAAAACCTGGAGCGGTAAGGGAACCAATATAAACTTGGATTTTTACTGACAGCCATTTTAGGAGGTTGCTTTTAACTGTATCTAATAAAATACCTTTGATAACCATATTTGAATTGAAACTCTCACTAGCAAAATAAGTTCAAAGCTGCTCTTCAAGACGTGGAAATAATTTGGATCGGATGGGTGGCTATTCTGCTCATTGTCATGGTTCACTGCCTCATCACCTTTTTCCTGGTAGTCCCTGGATGTCCAACAGGCTACTTGGGCCCCGGCGGACTTCACGAAAATGCCGTTTGGTCATCCTCTTGTATTGGAGGGGCTGCTGGATATGTCGACCGACAAATATTTACCGACAAGCACATTTACAACTATCCTACCGCCAACTCTTTCTATGCAGAAGGTGACAATGGGAAGCCTTATGATCCTGAAGGAGCTCTTGGCACACTCACTAGTTTGCTTCAAGTTTGGCTGGGCGTTCAGACAGGTAAAAGAATTGAACACTTTTACTTTTATTGAACTTGAATTCATTGAATGAAAAATGCATGTCATCAAAACTACATAAAAGTACCTTTATTTTTTCTCGACCCTTCAATGTATATGGAACTTGTTTATTTTATTTAAAAATAATCCTTTCAGGCGTCACAATGCTCGTCTATCCCAAGGCCTCGAGTCGAGTCAAGAGATGGCTGGCATGGTCCGTCATTTTGGGAGCCGCTGGAACTCTACTCTGCGGAGGAAAGGAGACTGGAGGCTGGATCCCCATCAATAAAAATTTGTGGTCACTCTCCTTTGTCCTCATCACGTGCTGCTTTGCGCTCATCCTTCTTTCCCTTTTGTACTTTCTCATCGACATCAAAAAGTGGTGGAGTGGCTCTCCCTTTTACGAGCCTGGAATGAACTCAATCCTTTTGTATGTGGGTCACAGTGTGGGCCATGGATGTCTACCATTCCACTGGAGATATGGACGGATGGCGACACATGCCATCCGGCTCCTCGAATCACTTTGGGGAACTACCCTATGGGTCCTTATTGCCATTTACTGTAATTACAAAAAGTTCTTCTGGGTTTTGTAAGCATGCATAGTAGTAATATAATACTAGATTGTAAGTTAGGCCTATTTATATATTACTTATGTATAATATGTGAGATTTCTCTGAATTTATATTTATAATAGTTGTATACGTTTATATAAAATGATGTATTTAAGTATAATGTAAGGAAAGAGGAAGAGAAAATGAAAGGGTTTGTACCAGTTCTGCAATAGACATCAAACTTTGTACCATTGTAAATTATAAAACTGATAATATTATTGCATGTGTATTTATTTATACTTCATACATACTTACGATTATATTATGTAGTATCCTTGTCTTTTACTGTATTTTATTGTGTAACTTTTAATTCCATATCATAATATTAGTTGTATTCTTTATTCTCTGTCTCTGTACAGTTATGACAAAGATAACACAGTTATAGAAAATCGTTGTTTTTCAATAAGTTCAATCTTGAACTTTAGCAGGACTATTGACTACGTAGTTTTAGCAGTAGCTAAAGTTTTTGTTGTTTTTTGTTCGATAATATTACGCTTATTACGTTTGATAGTATTGTTTTCAATTGTATTAAATATGTATTTGTATAGTTCCAAGTTAAAGTAGTTAGATTTAAAATGACCATGTTTTCATGTATTTAGGGAGAAAAATATTCAATTGGGTTTGAAATCAAATTGAAATTCATACGTTCCTGCTTTTTAATTATCGCAAGCTGATATATATATGATGTGTAATCATGAAATCATAAATGATAACTGTTTCAAAGTATGAAATACGTTTTAGTAATTAGTGCATAATGTAGATTAGTTGTAAAATCTTGTTACATCAAATAGGTGAAATTGTAAAACAATGTTGTGCATAGTATAATATTGACGTAATTATAGAAACATATTATATTGTTACACAGGTCAGAGCTTTATATAAAGTATAATACATACAGGAGATTATAGGAGTTTTCAGAAGAAAAATAACCTGAATACATCCGCAGTTGTCAGTGACGAAAATAAATTATTTTAAATTAATCGATAATCGAGTCAACTATTTTGTGATTTCTTTCAATTTCTTGGCGTGCAATGCATAGTATACTGAAAAACTGTGAAGAAACATGATGATGATGATAATAAAAAATTTTAATCTCATTTCCAGTGTGCACCATAATATGTATGTATGTAAACTATGAAAAATATTTCATTCCGAAAAATTCTACAAAGACTTTTGGTTCTAGTATGAGGCCACAACAATATTTTTTTAAATTAATTTTCATTCATTTTATTACTCTACAGTAAAATTCAATGTACATAATACACACACATGTATAAATTGATGAAAAACTTTATCACAAACTCATCAAAAACACACAACTTCAATGTAAAACTTTTTTGGCTTGAGCATTTTGAAAATGGCACAAAATAAAACTAATACAAATAATTCCTAACATTTTATAAATTTAAACTTAATTGTTATTTACATAATAGGTGACTTCATGCTTTGGAAAGCTTATTCTATAGACAAAGCCCTTAGGTCTTGTGGTCGAGGGGTTGTCATACTCAACCCCGATCCGGACATGAACCATGCCCATGTCATTGTTAGAACGGTCTCTAAGGTAATCAATAATTGAACTCTCGACTTTCTCCATCTCCAAGCGGTTATACGCGCTCTGGGCAAACACATTTTTAGTCATGAAAACCTTCTGTGGGGAAAATTTTAAGCCGATGAAGAATCCAGGAGAATCGTCCTCCCGTTTGTCCAACTGCTTAAAGAAATTGCGGGTGGCCTTTGACACGACAATTTTGGGAAGTCCATTGGCACCAATGACGGCACCTTCCCCGGGCAGACGAACGCAGCCCCTTTCTAAGGTTGCCATGAGAAACTCGACTCGTCCCTTGTGTCCAGTCTTGTAGTGGGTGATTGGTTCCAAGGGACCGCCAAAGACAGAGACCTGAACTCCACTGTCACTTCCCATCAGTTCGTATTGTGGGCCAACGTGTACCGTGTCTGGGATTAGAAGTTCTCGGGAATTGACTGTCAGAGTTTGTTTTTGAGCGAGAGTAAGGCCACTGGCAGGGCTTGAAATGAAGGTACTGGATTCAAACTCGTTTTGGAAACAGGGGCCGATGGACCGGAAGACGGGAGCAAGTTGAAAGACACCCTTCTCAAAACCAGACCGGGGATAGAAAGCGGTTGAGTCTCCAAAACAGTTGGAAAGGGTAAAGAGACGAACGCAGGTGCCCATTGTATCCATGGTCAGTTGGCCAACTCCGGCAAAGTCCTCCAGTTGCGTGCAAGCTCGGGAATTTGTACTATCACCGAAATAGTTAATTTCGTGAGCACGTCCTGAAAATGCAAGGAAATTAAAAGGTAAATGCTAATTCACAATCGCCTAGAGTAATTTCACATTAAAATATAAAATACATTATGGAATTTTCACAGTTTGAAATTAAACCACTAACCATAGTGAAGGAAATAAATGCGAGCTCGAGAACGTCCAAGACCACCGGCTAAAAACAAAAAAAACATTCAGTTTAATTATTGACCAAGACAGCAACAAGGAAAATGTTATCATAGTATATTTTGTGGATGCCAATGTTTATGATATAACTTACCGTTGGCGTTGGCTGCTGAGGTGGATGAGGAGCTAATGGCTGAAAAGTATTTCTGTTCATTGTTGATTACTCCCGTACTGGAGCTGGCGCTGGAACTTGAAGCCGCCTGAGATTTAGAGCCAGTGAGGCTTTGAGATGAAGAAACCGCTGAAGCTGAAGAAGAAGATGAAGAACCATCAGACGGGCTGGCAGCTGAAGATTTGTGGTCACTGTTGGCAACTGACACGACATTGGCAGACGATGACGAGTGAGACTTGGAGTTGCTCAAATTCTGAGATACCGATGAGGCAGATGAAGACTCGACAGCAGAATTTTTGTGATCACTGACATCGACAGTAGAGGCAGCACTGGAAGAGGTAGAAGCTGATTGAGATTTGGAGTTTGAGTTGGCCAAAGTCTGGGAGGAAGCAGCTGATGTCGATGATACAGAAGATTTATGGTCGCTAACAGCAACGGCACTCGCACTGGAAACTGATTGTGATTTGGAATTTGAGTTGGCCAGAGTCTGGGAGGAGGTGGAAGCTGTTGAAGATCCTGCTGCAGACTTCTGATCACTGCTAACAACAGCGGCAGTTGTACTGGAAGCCGAATGAGATTTGGAGTTGGTGTTGCTCAAAGACTGGGAAGACGAGGCTGCTGACGATTTGTGGTCACTGGCGACTGCAATGGCATTGGCACTGGAGGCTGACTCAGATTTAGAGTTAGCAAAGGACTGAGAAGAAGAGGCGGAAGATGCAGCAGATTTTTGATCACTGCTACTAATAGCAACGGCACTGGCACTCGAAGCCGATTGTGATTTGGAGTTTGAGTGGGCCATTGTCTGAGAGGATGAAGCGGAAGCTGATGAAGACTGGGCAGCGGAAGATTTTTGGTCACTGCTGACAGCAACGGCACTGGAACTCGAAGCTGATTGAGATTTAGCGCTGGTGCCACTCTGGATGGAAGAAGCTGCTGCACTAGAAGAGAAAGCAGACGATTGAACAGCTGAGGTTTTGTGGTCACTTGAGACGGCAGCATTGGCATTGGAAGACGACTGTGACTTTGAATTGGCAACAGTTTGAGATGATGATGCGGAAGCTGCTGAGGAATGGGCACCTGCGGATTTGTGATCAGTAAAAGTGATAGCGGAAGCAGCACTGGAGGATGCGGAATTTGATTGAGATTTAGAGTTAGAGTTTACCAACGACAACGAGAACAACGAGAGTTCTTGTTCTTGTCCGCTTGTAGCACTGGCACTGGCTCCTGATGAACTACTATTTTCCTGGTCACACAGCTTGGGATTTTCGGGATTGGCTAAAAGACAGAGCTTGTAATTGATTTGGTTTTGAGTGTGCATGATTTGCTTAAACTGCTTTTGAACCATGGCGTCGGAGGAGAGGGTCATGAACTTTTTCAATTGAAGCTCATGGAACTCCTTGAGTAAGATTTCAAACAGGAACTTGAAGGTTGAGGTTGTTTCTCCATTACATTGCGGTGAGGCTGGTTGTGCAAGTGGAAGAACTGGACCCGTGGGACTAGCTGGTGGTGCAGATATGAGCACGAAAATTATAGTTAAAATTAAACAGGTATTGAATTTGAAAGGAATTTTTTTCTCTCCCGTCTCAGTTTCTATACTATCCATTTTGGGGATTGGAATTTACTTTAGTTTAATTATAAAGTAAGGGAGAAGAAGAAAAGTTTAGGCTTTATTGCTTGAAAAATTGGCTCTACTCTGGACGCTGGAAGTCAAGTACAGGGAAAATGTTTGACTGGACGAGATAGTTAACTCGAGAATTCCAGAGCTTGAATAACTTTTTGTGGTACAATGTTTCGGTTTTTGTAACCACCCTTTTGGATTAAGATTAGCCTTTTCTCGCGAGCTTGCTGCGTCCATTTTAATCTTTACACCCAAATCTCCAGTCGTATGCGGTGCCAGTGGAGAAAGAACAAATCCCTGAGAATCCTTAAGAATTTTAATTCTCGCTGCGAGGAAAGGGATAGAAAGCAAGGTGCTGCTACGATTTACTTAAATATAATTGAAAACTTCATACCTAGAATGCTATTTTTGTATCAGATTATCAGTTATTTAATGAGTTGCATCTTTTTGCACTTTTTTCTACTTCAAGGAACACATTTTTTCAGGTAAATGTTTTTAAATAATTAAAGGACGATGTGTGTGTGTGTGTACCGATGTTTGTGGCTAAGTTGCAGAAATTGATGTTGAGCTACTGCATTTTATGAGTTACGTTAATTGTTTACACTTTGCATTTTTGATAGCATGATTACATGAATAGTGTCAGGTATACAAACCCACAACAAGATGATACAGGAAAAACATTGCACATAATTATGTAAACATGAATAAAAACTCAACTATTTGCTTCAAATTTAACATATAAATTAAAACTGTATTATATGTACGATTGAACTTATTGTGCCCACGAACTAATTAAAGTAAAACACTGATTTTAAACACAACCAAGATGCAAACCTTTTTTATTATTGCCAAATTAATTTTATCAGCATTAATCTCATCGAAAATCCAGAAAATTCCTTTCCGTTTACATTGTTGTTACATATTTGTTGAATGTAACTTGATTTACAATCATGGAGCGTGGACTGTATCAGTACATAATGTATAATGTGTTTGTAAATGATTTCAACTTTTAGACTATTGTTTCTTGTGTAAAAACTGGTAAAAACCAGTTTTTTCTAGTTTATAATTTAATTCCTGTATACCATTTAGCTCTGATAGGGAACCGTAGCCTTACAAAAATAAGCAGATTATACCAGGTGTTTTAAAGCACGAAAAAAGGACTTTCTTTTCAAAGACCGGCGTCGAAAGGTGAAAAAATCAATCTAAAAGATTCTCCCACGAGCAGACATAAGAAAAGGTATGAAGTGCGCTTACTGTTAATGCGCTTATTGCTTTAGAACCAGACGCTCAAAATGAGTCCCAAGTCCCAACGTTCGCTTGTTGCTTAATCTATTGCAAGTTATCAAAATTAAAAGGGTAATTATTAAGAGGATATACATAAATACTAGTTTTTTTACCTTTAAATAGTATTCAACAACCTTCCTCCCATTCCACGCTACGAATCCCGCAAAATGTACAATCTCATGTTCATCCCTATTTCATGTTATAAAAATGGAACAATGTTTATTCGTCTTTATTAAATTAATGAAATTAATGAACTATCATTTGCCCTTTCTTGTGACTGTATTTGTTAAATTTTAAAAGTACAAGCACAGATTTTGGATTCATTATGCATAGCATAAAGAAAACGTGTGTAAATACGAACCATTTACTAGCTTATTTGGATTGAGTAAACAATATCTGTTAAAAATGATTAATGTATAATTATTATGGTCTCTAATTGTTGCACATTTATGATTGTTGAAATCTTAAGCTGAAGTTGTATTTGTATCTAAACAGTTGGAGCGGCATTTTTTACAATGCGTAATTTATTACTGACTTCAAGGAAGCAATCTCACGTTAGCGTAAACAACTAGACTTGAACACAAGACATCTTTTGTATGTATGTGTATCACAATCATGTAAACAAATGAAGATGTTTTAATTAGGATGAATTCACAAACAAATATTTTGTAATTTTTGCAGTTTACCGTTATAATTTATTGATGTTTTTGCTACTGTATACTCCATAAGTGCGTATTTGCATCTACATATATGCAGTTCAGCGCCTGGAATTCTCACACTATATCGCCATTATGGTAGTTTTTTCACGTGGTGACACAAACATCAATCCCAGTAATGGTGATGGCGATAAGCACCCAATTTTAAACAATTATTACTTGAAGAATGTTCTCCTAACTTTCTTCTACGTTAGTATCTTTATTGTCATCATCGTGGCCCTAATTGTCGTCAAATCTCGTGAATTTGACCGGCCAAAATCCCAGTTTGACTTTTCGCCCATACTCTTATCGTGGAACGACGTGAACAACTTGTGTTTTAGCATGAGTCTCATCGACGGGGAACTTGACATTGTGAACCCTGAAGCCTTTATGGTACCAAGTGATGGGGAAAACAGGACAGAGAGTGATACAATCCTAGCCAACCTTCGAGGACCCTCCTTTAAAATCCCATCGGCGGCAGCCCCTTATGCTCAACTTCATGGCGAAGGCGACCAGTGTTTCTACTGGAAGTATAAACTTTGTCACACTGTAAATCCGGAAAATCGAACTAAAAATAGTAGTGCTTTTAATGCAGCTGTTAGTACAAACAGTAGCAATAATGGGACCAAGAAGAATAATGAGGAGACAAAGGAAAAGGATGAGATGACTTGTGCATTCTGGACTCCTATTGTTGTGAATGATTGTAGAAAGCAACACAGGCATCATCAACATTTTCAACATCCCAATTCCCTGGTACACCATTTAAGCAATGATCTTGCGGTTCAATTGTGCAGAACCTCAAGACGAGCAGCTCGTGAGCACTATAAAGATGTTGGGAAAGCAAGGAAAAATTTAAGGGACAACGAGTCAGAGTCTATCTTGCTTCGTTCTACATTTGTACGAATTGCTAGTCGATCTCTCCTCCGGTCTGAGTTCCAGGCCATTCCTAAAAGCACCAAGATGGGATGCACAAGTTGGACTAAAGACTCCAGTAAATACAATTTACAAAACCAATATTATGGGATTTCACCTAGCTCTGTACTATATGTGCATTTACATGAACTTTTAGCTAAAGGCATTCAATTTCTGTACATGAATATTATAACACCTAAATTAGTATTTTGTATTAATGATGACAATATCCCTACAGATTATGGTTCACCAATAGACGGGCGTTTGAAGGAGGCAGAATATTGGGGGAAAGTAGTCAAGTCCTCCACGAAATGTACAAAAAGAATAAAGGAAATGCAAAAGGTCCTGGCTGCGACTAGTAAAAAAGCTAGTAGAAATTCATCGCTAAAAATTCACAGGATTCCTCCTTATAAAGCCGTCTGTTCTTTGCATTCAACTAAAGAGTACAAAGAAATGGAGTGTCAGCTCTCTAGAACATCATTCTTTGGCAATTTAGAGTTTTTACATAAACAAAAACTTAAAACCAAATCTAATAGCCAGTCACAAAAGGTTATACAAAAGCACATTTTATCTTTTCCTAGTCCCTTCCTTTCCCATCAACATCGAAATAATCGAATAAATAAACAAATAGACTAAAAAGTCAATTCTTTGAAACTTGCTCATATACTACGATCATATTATTATTTACCGGGCATAAAAAGATACAATATCGAAAAATATACATAATAACATACCGAAAATAAGTAGATTTTGGCTGAAATTCGATGACACATCTGCCACAAGAGAATCATCTTGTCAGTTACCACTAATTAAAATAGAACGGTATGGCCATGCTGGACGCATATGTATAAGAGAAACAGGTTGCTGTTGCTACTTTATTTTCAAAAAGAACTTGTATTAAGTATCTATATATTATCATTATACTTTATGCGAAAAAAATAACTTGTCAAGTAATCAAAACTTTGGGGTGCACAGCAGGACGACTATGTTTTGGCTAAAAACTTTTCATTAGATGGGAAGGATGTAAATAAGGACACTTTGAAAACTTGAATAATAAAGATCAATCAAGGTTCAGTTCATCATCCTGATTCATGTCTTCTTGTAGTGGTGGCGAATTCACCACTATTTCTTGCTGACTGGCAGGAGGCATGGGCGTTGGTGGTGGTAGAGGTATAGACATTGGTGTTGGTAAGGTCATAGATTGCCAGTTATTGTAGTAATTGTAGCCTCCGCCATCAATGTCATCATCCAGGTCATCAATGTCCTCAATATCTGACATGGGTGTCGCTGTATAACTACTAGGTGACGTAGAGGGATTTGCATCAGGAAACATGTTGCCTGTAAGATTTGCTAAGTTAAACGGTATGATTTGATTTTGAGTATTGGCAGGAGGAGGTGGAGGAGGAACAGGAGCAGGTGTGGAGGAGACAGGAGGAGGACGTAAAGCCAGGCCAGTCCCTAGTTTTTAAAAGAATTTTCATTATTGACAATGATAAATGATAATATTAAAAATGGTAAAAAAAATCATGAATTGTAAATTATAAACACTGTTATTAGTATAACCATCATTATCGTTATTATTTTCAATATGAAATCCAAACGCAGCTCACATATTCAATTCATACACTGTGATAATACTCAAATCTATCGTATCTATTTACGTTAACATTGATGTCTTGTTGTTTCTTCTCATTTTAAATGACATACATAATAATATGCGATATTATAGAACATGCAGAACTTTTAGGAGCAACATATTTGTTTAAAGGTAATATTTTAAACGTATAAATCATAAATGGGATTCTAATAATAAATAATAATAGCATACTGTACAAATTAAATTTTAAATTAACTCGTAATAACTAATGTGGATATTATTATTAATCATTAATATTATTCGTTCACGACAATAGTAATGATTACCTTAAGAAACGGGTATCTAATACTAATACTTAATGTTATTTTTATAGCTAACTTATTTAAGGCCAACTATCAACTAACTTATGAAAAACGACAAGTGTCAGATTTAACAT
>JAQIVE010001370.1:0-25539 GCA_034698285.1 Sminthurinus bimaculatus | reverse complement strand
ATGCAAAGATAATAATAATAATATTATTATAGAATAAATATAATAACGTTTATCGTCGGAACCAGCATTGTTGGGCTCGTCCATTTGCGACAATAACAAATTAATAGCGCACAATAAAAACGGGGGCTAAAACGTGACACTCTGGAATTTTCACATTGCGCCGAATAGAAAAGCACTAGCATTTTTTGTATGTTTACTGTTTGCTTCTAGATATATATCAGTACCTGCATTCAAATTCCACAAAGTTGCAACGTGTTTTCCCAATAAAATATTTTTAGCTGTATGAAAAAAGTTTACTATTTTCCATAAAACTTACATTACACTTTACGTAAATGGTCTTTGTTCAATTTTTATACTAAAGATAATTAAGGACAGAAATAATAAAGTGCGCGTTAAGTATTCTTGAGCATCCTCTCAAAGATGCAACGACCTGCAAATGAATGAAGTGGAGAAAGGTGAGAAAAGGCATGCTTCAAACACAAAGAGGACTTTATACTGAAATGCTTGTTGAGCTACAAATTTTAATAAGTACTAAATGCACGATGTTATAAAATGCAACAACTATTTCGAAAAAAATCTTTCGATCATGTGGTTGGCAACGTGAAATTCACTTTTCACGCACCCTGGGCAACTCAGTCTGCGGTTTATCAGTCAAGTGTTTAACTTGTCTTGTATTGCCCTGCCCTGCTCTGCTCTGCGTTGGGCCTTGTCTTGTCTTATCGTGTACTCTCCTTACCTTGTAAATAGGTGTTGATGTACTTTTAAGTGGATGGGAATAATTTGCAATTTGCACTCAACTCAAATCAACTCAATTCAAGTGAAACCTCTTGCTCGTCATTTCATCGCATCTCAATCATCTGATGACATCAATACCGCTCAATGTGCGGTAAAAGTATGTATAGGCTTAAGCATTAAGCTAATGCTTCGAGAGTTTCAAACACTTGTTTCGTAGCTACAGCAACTTGTTAGTTCTACCACCTCAGACTGTGGATAAATACACCAGGCATACATATACAATATACACACTACACACTGTAGTAAGAAATGCTCACCGCAGTGAGGTAGATTCACTGAGTAAATTCGATTCCAATCAATCCCACTACGGGAGAATACAACAATACAAACTACATAATACACTGAGATATGATACGGTAGTGGCAGAATACAATACAATACAAGGAGAAAGGAGAGTTCAGCAGATAAAACAACACTTTCCCTAATTAAACTCGGTTCGATCCTCCGCCAGTTTATTTGATTTTGATCTCGTTAGATTGTATTCTGCCTTCCATTTAATTTTCCGTCTCAAGTCTCTTGTCTAATCTTTTCCCGCTCACTATCCCTCCTTGTTGAGTTGAATTGTGTGGATTGCGTTGGTGTTGCGTCACGAGCGAATTTTTTTCATTTCGGCGGAGAAACGCAAGACAAGGTGAGATGAAAAATAGGATGAAGGGTAAAATACATTTCATAATTATTTTCCAGAGTAAAAGAGATTTGTACATATGTAATATGTAACTGGAAGGAAAGTCAAAGTCAAGAAAATGTTGGACATGCTCAATGTCAGATGATGATGATGATGATGATGATTCAAGTCGTGAAAAAGGAAACGGGAAGGAATCAACCTGCTGAATTTGTACGACTTCACAATTCATCTTACATGTCATGTCATTGTGTGATGTATTATATTCTGGTGTTATTATTGGCCAAATACCCGTGATTCAATTAAAGGTGGAGGCGGAAGAAAGACTGTCATTCTTTCGTTTCCATTCTTCATCTTTTATCATTAGGGAGGTTGGATCAAAATTTAATATTTTGGTTACATCCACGTTTACTCTATAGAAAAAATGTATTCATATTAATAAAGTTTAAAAGTACTCGTAATTTTTCACCAAACCTTTTAAGATTTTGCAACGTACAATATTTTCCTCGATTTTGTGACACGATTGTCAATGCTCACGTTTTTCCCATTTTAATCTCTACTGATTTCCACCACCGCACTACTATTTATGGCTATCTTTATACACCTGGCCTTGAGGTAGGTTTTTACTTTTACGCGATATTTTTTCCATCCGCTTTTCCATTATATTCGTGCTATTTTGGGAAGCGATAAGGGAAATGTGCAAAACCAGTGCCTATCAACAAACGTAATACAGAATAATAGCTGAGATGACAGCCAAACGGAGAAAGCGGCTTTTTTTGCTATTTATGCTGTTGATACAGGTTTTCAGGGACAAGGTATTTAGCATTGTGACACAGTTTTGCTTTCTCTCTGTCTGTACCTACTCAAGGTGATAGAAAATAAGTCGGACTTTGTTTTTGGCTTGGACGTTTGATGTTAAACTTGGTGACAGAAGGACAGACAATAGACAAGAAATAAGTAGGTGTCTCATACAATACATTGAAGGAAAAGACAGCAGAAAGGGGAACTTCAATGATTTTTTCCATTCTTTTCACTGTATGCACGTGTGGCTTTGTAGGAATAGATAGAATGAGCTGTCTCTTTTGCTTATTTCCCCAAGCCTTTTCCCTTCTTCTCTGGATGAACAGCTTGCTCTTGTTCATTTCCCTCTTGGGGAGTTTCTCCTTTTGAGACTGTTGCTTTGCCTCCTCTCCCCTTACCTTTTATTCTTCTTTTGTCCAGTTTTGGAGAAAAGGAGTAAAATACACCCAGTGGACGACGGCGGCACATGCACAATGCACAATGTACAATGTACAAGCACACGCGGATACTTTCCACTGTTCGCTGGCCTTTTTTTCAAGTCCAAAACCTCGAGGTAAAATTCAGTCCAATATAACAACTATAAGATTTAGAGTATATCATATGTGGAAAATACAGACATCCGAGTCACGTGAATGGGATAAAAGGATGGAAAGAGACAGTCCATAATTTTCCTCCCACTTTTCCATGTAATGGATCTTGACTCCCACTTTTCATTCAAGAATCGTGACGCCTCCAGCTAACACTAGAATTTTGCGTTTTTCTGGCCTTTTGAAACTGAATTTACGTATGATTAAGGACATTTTTTTGTTTGGGAGAAATGTGCTTTGGTTTTAAATGGGGGTTAAGTATGTCTGTATAAGGTATAGCGTAAAATCTATTACAGGTTGTATAATGTACATTTTCGTATTTAAATGTAATATGATCAACGTTGGGCGGAGTCCGGGCCTTGACTTTCCCCGAAGTTTAACTTTCTCTTGTAAAAAATCAGTAGTTTTTTCTCGTTCAATGTTCAATTTCCCAACATAAATCACGTGGACTTGCCATTCATCATGTGGGATGCTCAATGCTCAATGCTACAGCAGGAGTCAATACGACGTGTTGTTGGGCCTGCGAGTTGCAAAAACTGAATTTAATTACCAACTTTTGATTTTGAACGCTTTTATGTACTCTTTCACTTCAACTTTCGTTTTGGCCTTTTAGCTTTCTCCCGTATTATTTGGTGATGTGGCAAAAGATGGTTTACATAACGGAAAATACTGAAAAATAAGATTAATTTCGGCAAAAAATGTGAATCCAATTAACAATTTGGGGTGTGTATCGTGTATCAAGTTTTCTTGTACTTCTTCATGGATCCGGAAACACGTTATGCATGTATAATGTATATTTGTGCAGGAGGCGTTCACTCGTTCACTCTTCATATTTTGTGCACCCGAGTGGATACAAAACGGGGAACTAGGTTATCGATAAAGTTTCCATGTGACTGGTGACTGTCACTTTTTATTTAGTAAAGGCAGAATTATTGCACTTTTTGTGTTTATGAATTTATAACGTATACTTGACTTGCTTTTTTTGGGTCTATTCAACAGTAACAAAAAATAGGTTATGTAAGAAGAAATATACGTACATACATGCGCTAAATGAAAGGAGAAATTTCCTTGCATTCAAATTGAACCTCCGCTTTCTTTCAACTCTTTTTGCCTGGGACTTCTTTTGAACTCGAGTCTTTTTCCAGGGAGTCGAATCCAGACTTTGAATCAAGATTTGAGTCAATTGATTGATGTTGATGTTGAGTCGCTTTTCCACTTGTTTTTTCCTGGTCATTTCATTCACTGTTCATTGACCCTCTTCCGAGAACGATCGTCAAGCTGAGATTCAGTTTCTATATGTATGTATGTATGCATGTAGCTCTTGTTTGGACCATCAATGTTAAGACCAAAGGCAAAGTCAAAGTCAACGTCGCTACCAAGTTTCACTAGCGGCCTTGCAACAACCTAAAAATATATACACGGTATGTACATACAATGTATAATGTACATACGCTCTTGTCGAGCATGGTTAGATTTTTCTCCGAATTTTTGGCTAATCGTATTTTCACACTTGAGCAGATTTCCTCAGAAGGAGAAATGCCCGTGAAAAAAGGAAAGAAAGTGAAAGTACTTTTGAGCTTGATTTTGATTTTGATTTGGGACCAGTCTGCCACTTCATTCGCTTCACTTTATTTTCCTTATCGAACAGAAAAAACTGATGATGTTGATGTTGACGATGAAAAAGAAAAAAGATGATGATGATGATGATAGTGATGGTGATGATGACAGGGACTATGAGTGAGTGATTTGATCTTGCTTCCCGTCTCTTTTTGTGAATGAGCTGATAAGGGAGTGCAAAAACAAGGATGCAGAGGCGGGGGAGATAAAGGGAAAAAATTGTTGATTTTCTACAAGATTGTAAAGAAAAGATTGGTGGCGGCTCTTCAGGCCATTTGTCACAAAATATGTACCAAAGAAAAAAATCGGGTACGATAAAGGAAAGATGAAGGGAAAGCAAAGGATGATCGTCATCAACATCATTATTTAAAGGGTCTTTGTCCAAAATTTTTAGTGTGGCTGGTGGACAAGACACAACAAACGAGCAAGGATTCGATAGAGTTATAGAGGAACAAAAGAAAAAAATTCGATTTTTCAAAAAAATGAATGAGTGTAACAAATTTTTGACAAAGTAAAATTGCAGCTGCACTTGTTCCTTTGTATGCAATCCGTTTTTCATTTTTGTACTATTTTTGTAACAAAATTTGAATCAAAGATAAAAGCTGTTTCAAAGATTAATTTAAAGGACTTTCAAGACAACAAAGACGTGCAAGAAGTTGACCATACGGCATTGTTTTCAGACTACAAATAAATAAATTTTAAATTTCAATTGGACAAAACTGAATTTCATTGAGTTTCTTTGAATTGCCTGGCATTGAGCTGAATTGCGTTGAGTTGATCTGTCACAGAGACAGGATAATGAAGGTTGAAGGAGATGATGGGGACTTCAAATGTCAGAATTTACGCTTCACGCTCCCTTTAACTTTGCCTTTGTCCCCCGTTTCCTGTCCGAGTCTTCGTTTTTAGCTGAGCTCGCACTTTATATTATACACCAGCGTGGGTTAGCTATGTACTATGTATGTATATTGTTGAGAATGAGATGGTGGCCGTACGTTACGTTTTACATTTTACACTCGGCCTGCGGTCCAAGTTCTTGATTTGACGACTGAGAACTGACTTGACTTTAAAACCGCGGTCTGGTGGTGTCTGGTATACCGTCTCAGACAAAGATGAAGGCGGAGGAGAAACACAAAGTCAAAGTCAAAGCCAAAGCAAAAGCCGAAAACCAAAATGAAAGTAAAAGAAAAGTAAAATGAGTAGAGTTTTGAGAGAAAATGACATTTTCTCAAGTCAGACAGTATTATCATCATTCCCGGGAGAATCAAATTTCAACAAGTTTTTCTGACACTCATTTCAAAACGACATGCCAATTTCCCAACTATAAACTTGGCTACCTATAGGTACGCATCAGAAAACTGACCATACCAGAAGACCACCAACCCAGTGAGTGAAGCCTTGACAAAGTTTTTGTAATTTATGGGAAATTTTGTCCCTGCATGAGGTTACCTTGCAATTTCCAATTTCCCAAGTTGTGACGGCACTTCAATCAAGATTCGCCGACAATTACTACGCATTTTTACGATTAAAATGTCGATTACTATTACAAATACTGTATGTAACGTGATGAATAAAAGCTAAATTGATTTCTTCATTTTAATTTAAGTTTAAATAATGAGGTTTGAGGGGAGACCTTGAAGTGGTAAAAGTAAAGACAAACTATACATGTAGTTTAGTCGCTGAATATGAAAAGAATTCAAACGAATATAAAGTTGGATTTTCGAATCAAAGTCAGCAGAAGGGAAGAGTTGAAAAGAATAAAAACCAGGGGTAAAATTATTAGATGAGTTAAAGAACTGCCTAATACAGTACGGTATGGAAAATGTGGATCAAAAATTTCCCAAGGACTTTTAGATAGATCATAAAACTGTTTCGTCGAATTCCCCAGGTGAATCCCAGACGAGCCAATCGACCCGATCGTGTATCGTAAATTGTACCCAAATGTATATCAGAAAAAGAATTATGTATGTAATTGTCTTGTGTAATCGTCTGTGACTTTGTGCTTGCTTTTATCTTTATCCTTGACTTTGTCCTTTTTGCTGGTAACTCGTTGAGCCCCCCGACTTGAACGGACATGGACATTGTCCTGACTGCTTAACTGTTTCAATAAAATACACAGATAGTTAACTGCGGTCGACCTAGACACTGCGCATTTCTCCGTTGCTGGTTTATTTGACATTTCATGCATAAAGTAGACTTTAGCCTGTATTTTGGGCTCAATTGCCTTCAAGGCCTTGAATTTCCCGGCTCCATATTGTATTTCAATTCTCCTTATTTTTCTGAGGTTTGGCAAAAGCTCGATTGAAAACCGGGTTTGTTAGATACTTTCCCCGATAATTTTTTACTTTAATTTCGCCCCCTACTTATTTTATTCCACCATTAATACAAAATTTAAGTACAGAAAAAATACGGGCTTGACTGAGGAAATTTTGAAATACTAATTTTACTTTCACAAAATGCCAAACCTCTTCCTAACTACGCATCTCCTCCCCCCTTTCAGATGAAAAGAGTCATGAAATCACAGTTTAAACACCATCAAATCTCTAAGTTAAGGCACTCTGCGTTTTATAGGCCGAAACGAAACCAAACTAAACCAACGGCTTTTTCCATGGTGGCAGAGTAAAAATCCTACAGGAAAGACATACGGTACAGACAAAACTTATACGTAGTTAACTGAGAATATATCGACACTTAAATGAAATCCGACCTCCTATGAAATCAGAGACTACAGTCGAGTTGATCATATAATCATATATACCTAGATGCATGTATTCCTATACATATACATATGTATTATGTATGCAGATAATAACGGTAATGGAGATGACAAGAGAGGAGTGGGAAGGGCATAAAAAATGTCAGCTCGGGAATTATTCGCCATTCGCCATGACCTGCTTTTAGTTTACCCTGTATGTATACTGTATAGTGTATAGCCTAGCAGCTCTGAATTTTCCTTAAGCATTAAAGTTTTGGAGCTTTCCCTGTTCGTCTTCCCCGTTTCATTGTCAGCCTGTCTTATCCATTGACAACTGATCCCAGAGTAGTTTAAGAGGTAAACTCATTAAGCCGCGTTTATTTGTCGCCCTTGATTGTCCAAATCTGCTGTATAATGTGTAATGCCTGAGTGATGTAGGGTGTTCATCTTGATTTTGGTTTTGGGTATTTTGACAGTCACTCTTATTCTTAGTCTGACTCTGACTGTTTGAGTCAGTTCAGAGTAGAATTACATATAGTTGAGTTGAGGCAAGGTGGAGGGAGGGAGGGAGTGGAAAGAGCCGTTAAAATTCGCTTTATCCGCTTTTATCTCCTCCGCAGATCCGAATCCAGAGACCAAGAGCAAAAGAGGAAGAGGAACAAGAATTAATGGAGAAGGCGAGGATAGGAAAAGTGTCTAGACAGTGGGATCCAATGTTATATTATGCTGTGATGTGATGCAACTCATGGTCATAATTCATCTCTCTTCACACATTTTGTACACATAAGCCTCCCTGAAATTGTCCGTGAAATGTGTTATGACTCGGGCTGCGCTTTAAAAAGCTAGGTAACTAAAAGTTGAATGGGAAGTATGGACCGATGTTTTCCATATGGTGCTTCTTGTCTTCTCTTTGTGTCGTCTCTGTGTATTGTATGTTTATGCATACGTGCAGATATTTGTGTTTTCAAGGGAAAAATAATATTTATTGTTGAGAGGCTCCCGGGGAGTTATGACTTGAGTTTATTGTTATATTAGACGTATGGGAAATATTTAAGGTGGCAAAGTGGAGGGATGAGCAACATGCTTCCATTATTTGTTTGTTTGACGTTTCAACATGGTACGAACAACTTGGTGACGAATCCCACCCTACGCCGCTGTCTTTGCCCTTGCACTTGTACATATTTGTATTGGTATTTGCCCAGACTTTCCTTTTAGCGTTGCCCTTTACTTTGGCTTTGGCTTTCGCTTTGACTTTGACGCTGACATTGTCTTTGGCGTGTGCATTGTTTTCCAAGGCAAAAATATTTGCACGTTAAACCCCTAATGCTACGAATTATGGAGGTGCAATAACATTTTGTCTTGGCATTGTTTGATAGCTGTGTCTAGACGACGGGGCTGTCGGAGGGATTCCCAGCAAATTGATTTAGTAATCTTCCCCACACATAACTATACATAATATATACATAGTTACATACATAATAATAACGTGTAGTAGCTTTAGGGGGCTTAAATTTTTGCAAGAACCTGATGTGCTCCTGCATCTGCCATTTTTTGCATGGGGATTATTATTGTTTACACAGAGCCTTTGACGACAAAAGAAGGACATAAAAGAGAAAATGGAGTAAAGCTGAAGAGCATTCAACTATAATGTAATTTTGACAATTTTTAAAAATTTAATGCACACTATGTACGTTCGTATGTATGCACTTACTTATGAATGACGCACTCTGCATGTTCGACAACAGTAAAGAAAGAAATGTTTTGCAACATCTCCTGAATTCTGGGTCCTTGCTGCATAATCAATTCCAAGACTTTTTTTTATCGAGATGTAAGTAAGTGCTGTATGTATGTGTCGTTGTCGTTGTTGACACAGCTTGCATTTTGCATCTGCAGAATTAATGCTTATGTAAACGTTTTCTGTATTGCGTTGTAAGGATTTCCGCTATTTGTCACTTGTTACCTGTCAATAAGCTCAAAGTTCGGATCCAGATCCAGGTTCGTGTCGCAACTTTTCAGGTCCAATGTGCATGCAATATGTTCTGCACATAGATTTATGAGTTTGTCGAATGAATCAGGCACGAAAAGCAGGGAGAAAAGTTGGACGTTGGACCCTTGAACAGTGACTATGCAACATACTAAATATTTATACATTATACATACTAGGAGACAATACGGTCATTTTTCTAGTATTTAACATTTATCTTAAATCTGGAATTCTGGGCATTTTACCAAGGTATGGTGCAATGTCACTGGGGATTCTTCCGGGGAAATCTGCAAAGGTTCCCAACGCCACGGGAAACGTTTTTGACAGGTTCAAAATTTAAATGCAAATTAATGTGAAAATATTCATACTTTTGTATTGTCCGGGGAAAAAGTTATGAAACGCGGAAAGAGGAGCGAGAGCAAGCAGGCATTGAGAAAGAGTTACCTTTCCTTTATCTTTTCTTGGAAATATATTGAGTCTGCACCACAGGAGTAGGAAGGATGATGATGATGATGATAATAACAATAGATAATATAGTGATTGGTAGAATGTCAAGTCAAGGAAAAGTTTCTGGGGCGAAATATAATACAAACAATATATCACCATTATTGCCGGGTAAAAGCGGGAGAACAAAGGGAGAGAATTATAGATTTGCGACAAAAAGTACTAATTATCCCGGCTGCTTTATTACGAGAGTCGGAACATCCAGATCCAAATCCGAGCTCGAGAGTATCTATGTATGAATTCAAATCCTACGTGCTAAATCCACAATCAAGTCAAGTTGAATAAGGCAGGCAGCATTGTGTGACTGTACATTGTACATTTGGCAAATGCAGAGAGTTGCATGTTCGTTATTCAGTGTTCAGGTTCCCTTCACGAAATCTGCTGGATAATTTTGTCCAACTACACATGCATATATACATATGTGCATGAGATGTAACTGCATAGAATTCCCATTATTATTCACATTGTCCCAGCTCCAGCTCCCGTCGACATTTCCCCATTATTCTTTCTCACATTCTTCTTTTTCGTCTTGGTTTTCTTCCTTATGTCGTCGTTGTCGTCTACTTCTTCTTCTCCGGCGGAACAAAGGCTTTTTCCACAAAAGAATGAAAATGAACATGAAAATGTGAAAACGGGAACATATTGAACGTGATGGGAAACTGTACGTCACCACTCCACTCCATAAAGTATTGTATAATAAAAAAAGGAGCAGCAAAAGCGAGGGAGAGCAGGAAAGAGCGAGAGAACATAAAAATGACACCTACATCAAGTCCAGAGCTGCATCCACCTCCATGTTCATGTCCATGTCCACATCCATCAGATTTCGTTTCGTTTCGATTCGTTGCTGGAGAAACGGCGCAGGGGATGGAGAAACACCTGGAAATTGGGATAATCTGTTTTCGTCCTTCAGTTCATAAACTTGCATGTCTTCTTCTTCTACTATTTCTTTCTACTCTTTTTACGTATACGCCTTCTACATACATATCTATAGAGCATAATATAATGTCATGTTCTGTCATTCTTTCTGTGGTTTCCCTTGTGATTTTGATTTGAATCGCGGAGAACAACTGTCTTTGACAAGAACAATAAAAGGCTTTCATTTGTTTGTTCCTGCTCTCGCTCTCGTCCCCCTTCTTTATTATTCCTCCATATAAACCAAACTAAAAATATAAGAGTTCCTTTCCGTATAGGAAAGAATGGCAGGTCGAAACTTTTCCTTGTATAAACTTTCCACGACTTCATAAAATAAAAACTACATGTAGAATTCCGATAAAAATATTATGGGTCGGCGTCATTGACCTTCTTAACTTTATCAATCAACCGCATTTTTTGAGATACTAGATACCTGGGGATAACTATAGAGTGAGAGAACGTTCCAGCAATAGTGATGCCTTGATATGTAATTTACACCTTTGAAAAAGTGTACGACGCAAAAACTAAATAGTCTAAAAAAATTTACGTTGTGTGGCCAAATAAATGCAAAGGTATGGAAAATCGTAAATTGTTTGCTCAACAGTTTTCCAAGCTCTCTAATGTATGTACGTATACAAAAAGTTGAATGGAAAGAGGACGGCAATGTCCACAGCAACAAAGAGAGCCCTGGGCTCACGTTGGATTATGCGGATTACTGTGAATGGAATGGAATGGAAAAAGTAGGGAAAGAAATGGAAACGTGAGCCGGAGTGCAATAATGAATAATGAACAATGCAGAGTGACGTGGGCCGTGTAGGATATGTCAGTTCGTCTCGATCAATCTTCCTTCTTAAATATGTACTCAAACAGTATGAGCTATAAAGTCGAGAAGGTGTTGTCGATCGAGTCAGGGCCAAAGACAGAAACAAAAAATGATTTCTCTTTGTCAACAAACTAAAAGTTTCACTTGCCTTCGTCCTCTCTCTCACTGTATTTTGCTCCCTCTCTCTCTCTCTCGTGCTCTCCCCTCCACTTTCGCTTATTGTCTCAGCGACAAGAATGGAGAAAAGAAACACAAGGCTCATGGATTGGATGGAGAAAGCTTAACAAAGTTTCAGCAGGACTCCCGGAGAAAGAACGCACACATGTGAATGACGGATGAAGAAGGGAGCAATATTGGTGGCTTGTACTTGTCCATATAATATGTTTCCATAGATGATGGTTGCAATAATAATAATAATAGTAATGGTATGATAATGGTAATATTTTAGCTGAGAGATTCCCACACCCACAAGACTACATACATACACATGTATAGACATGGACGTTGTTTTTATCCAGGCCAAGTGCATCAAAATGTGCGCTGCTTGGGGAATAGAAACGTGAGCATATGCGCTTCATTTATTGTCAGAGAAAACAAGGAAAATGCTGGAACAAAAGCCAAAGTTGCAACTTGAAGTTGATGTTGATACTGTGCATGTATAGGATACATAATAATGTGTATGTATTTGTGTATAAATTTGAAATTATGGGCACGAAACGTCACCAGGAACAACACTCACGCCTTGTTGTACATTACCCGATATTGCCATCATTATTGTTCGTCTTGGGAGGAACGACGGCTATAATAATAATAAAAGTAAACGGTAAACGGTCAAAGTCAAGTGGTAAAATGGTATCAAAAATAAGGGAAATTTATTCTTTTAAAACGATACAAAATTCTCGATGGTACAAAATCAATGAATGTTGAACCTCCATTTTGCTCCATCCATTTCCTAGGGTAAGATATTAAAACTTGAGGAAGTCCGATTGTATGGATGGACTAGAATTCCAAATCCAATGCTATGCATTTATACATGTATGTATGTACTTTAAGTTAGGCCCCACAAGAAAACACAGCGTAATTCACAGTATTTACGATTGCGGCTAAACGTGTGCGACATGATGCCTTCATGCCAAACTATAATAAAATGCAACGGCGTCCAACTCATTATCTAAATTTGCATTCGACATTTATTATCAAGCTGGAACTTTAGTAGAGGCTCAACCTGAATTTAAATATGAACCCAAAGCTTCCGACTAAAGTTCAAGCTTGAGTTGACTAATGCTTAAAACTAAGGCTGGAATTGAAGGACAGTCGGAGAAAAGGTTGTTGGGTCCATAAAAATTAGAAAAAAAAGTGCCGTTTAAAAAATATTTACTGCTGCTTAACTATATTTATAAAAAATAATAAAGTGTGTAGAAATAGTAAAAAGTTCAAAGAAAAAACTTAAGGATCGCGATAATGCACAACACATGTAGGTACACAATGTGTAGATAACCACACATGCAAACAAGGTTTGAAATAAAAAAACATGACGTCAATTACTTGAGCGGCCGAGCATTTTATTTTCATACATGTACAGAATTTATGTAATTGACGTGATAAAAGTAAAAATATATAAAATGCACATACAATATATGTATATACACATATGTAACTTCCCCGAGAAAATTGAAGAAGGAGCTGCAATATGGGATGAGAACTTTGATGAAATTAAGGAATTTTTTACAAAATGTTTAGAATGAGAGCGCCGCAGACCTTTATGATATAAACATGATAAATTTAGCGTATGTGTGTGTGGTTACTTGATGAATAAATTCATAAGAAAAGCTGTTCATTTCTCGCAAAGGCTTAATTCCGACAGATCCACAGATCTAGGATATATACATATACATGTACATAGAAAAGTGCAGTTTCCGCCTTCTCTATTTCTCCTGCTCTATCCTTTCCTCGCTAAAAGTGAGCTGCAAGTGGACTAAATTCCGTTGGATTGGAATTCTCGTTGTAATTTATGTGGTTCGAGCACTTTTCCTCTCCAATTTTGACTTTGACTTTGGCCAGTCTCCAGCGTGCAAAGCGGAGGATGAGGATAAGAGCCGCTGTGGCTAATGTGACTTTAGTCATCAGAATTGATTATACATACAAATACTTACTGTTATAAATACATACATGCATACATACGTATGGTATAACTCGTATTAACTAGTCCTCCTGTTCTCCTCGCATCAAGTTCTTTGGGAACTCCTCAGTTATTTCATTTCCTGGAAGTGGAATCTCCACCGCCACTATACATATACATGCACAGCTTAAGCTTCTTGGAGCTGCACTTTTCCAGGTTCCTCTTCTTCTATATGTGCAGGCGTCCGCAAATCCTCTCATCCTCCTATCAAAACTTTATGATGATGAGCATCAAATGCATTCTTCTTGTCCTCGACCAGACTTTTGGTTCGGTTTTCTCTTGTGCGCTCCAACTTTTTTCTCTATCATAAGAATTTATTTATATGCTAAAATAAGTTATTTAGTTAGACCCGCTCCTCCTTTTTCTGCTCACTGTGTATGTATGCATAGCTGACGTAATAATAATACAGGGGGAGGTTCCCTTTTTAATTGTGACGATAAATTAGGTGAACTTGTGTATTATAACTTTATGTTCATTAATTATATTGTATTAAGTATATTATGCGTGCATATTTAGTGTATGCATAAATATTTGTATAGACCACCTAAGTATGTATATATGCACATTTTTACTATGTGCATAAGATGCAGCTTTTGCGTTCACAGTACTGTACATACAGTAGTACATTAGTTTACTTGGGAAAAATAACTGGATAAATTAAGAGTTAAGATAATGGGATTCTGTCGTGGAAGGCTGAGCCCTTTCTCGGTGGGTTTTATGGAGAAAATCATGAAAAAATGAGAGTGAAACCAAACCATCACATGCAGTCATCTTTCGCTTAAGTAAAGAATTATGAGCTTTAATACGTTTCGCCTGCATTTTAATTTTCTCAGCTGGGCACTTTTTAATGCCTCAACATACTACACACAAGCTTTAGGTTTATTATATATATAGCGAGGTTTTGCAGGACTTTGGATTGTATGTAATTTTTTTTTGACAAAATAACGCAGTAAAATTTTATGTGTACAATATGTATTTGAAGGAACAAGAGCTGCAAAAAAACCTAATATTCCGGAAACTTGTTTAATGAAAATTTTAGATTTACTGTTGGATGATTTTTTTTGGTGAAAATTAATGTCAAGTTTAGAAAACTGGAAAAGCTCTCTAATATGAAAATTATGCACTTGATAATTTTACGACGGAGAAAAAATTCTTCATGTGGAAAAACGTCAACTTCCAGTTCCCCGGAAAAGTTTCCAAACTCTTTCCTCCAGCTGATTCTGTCTCCAACTCTGCCATTTTGCACATTTTGCATTATGCATTTTACATGAGTAAACAGCCATAAAAACGCAAACCAAAGCTGAAACCAAAACCACGGCAAAAAAGTGTGAAATGTTGAAAAAGCAGGGACACGGAACGATTACGTGTTACGACTCGGATTTTTTCGAATGAATAATATATATAAATGGTGCTCGTGTGCAATGCATACGTATGTATGATGTATACACAGAGAAAAAAGAAAAAGATGACGAATATGACGGAGGGGAAAAATCTAGATAGAAAACGAACGAGTTCAATGATCTTTTGCAACTCCTGTCTTGGTACATTATTTTTCAAGGAAATCTCTTTTTATTAATTGTAGTCATTTGCCCCTTCTGTTTCCATCGACGTTTTATACGGTAGATACTTATGTACATTGCCTGCACACTGCACACATAAGTGCATATTGCTTGATGCATAGAACACACAAACTCAGGAGCTCTAAAGATTTCCCTGTTTTTTCCTGAATCCTCCATCTGAAATCTCTTTATCTCGGTCTAGCTCTCCACCCTCTCACGATCGAATCATTTTATGTACGTGGAATCGAATCGGCTCGAGTGGAGTATTTTTGTTCGAAATGATGGCTACAGCAATCTTGAATCTCGTTTGTATGTTTGTATGTATGTATGTTGACATGTATGCATGTGGGTAATAGATTTAAGCGATGCGATAATATGACAAGGGATGTGAAGGCGAACGAAAACAGATCATCAACAATCTACAGATAGATTCGGAGAGATGTGATGTGATGATGCTGCTGGTGCTCATGTTGATGTTGATGTTGATGCGCGTCATCTTCTTCCATTTCAATCCTCCCGTTCCACTCCATCCTCTGAGACAAAAAGTTGAGTATTCACTCGTATTCGTACATATGTTCATAGGTTGGGCACAAACGATGGGCTTTCTCCGCAAAATGTTTTCCAAGAAATTCGCACTCCGCAATCAATTCAGACATCAAAACTGGATACCTGCTAGCTGCTCTATCTCAGGATCCGATCCACAAATTACGGCTATTCATCTGCAACGAGTTTTTAAGTCTTCTTCGTTTTCCTGTCCTCCTCTGCTTCCTTTTTAAAGGCGACAATGCCAATGACGATGAGAATGACGACAGTGGAATGACAATGACAATGGCCATATGTCAAAAGCTTAGCAACTAAAAATAAAAGTAAAAGTTGTATAATACGTATACTTATGTGTACTGCACGTACATGTATGTATGTATGCATTTATTTGAGAATTCTGGGTCGTTGATCCGCTTTTATTTTCAAGGCCAACTTAAACATTATGACAAGGCGGAAAAAGTTTCCGTATACATATATGTATGTATGAGTTTATGCTGGCCACGGAAAATTACGGGAAAAGCCTCTTGTCCACCAATGTCCATTCCACATTATTTGTATTAACTCGAGCATCCACCATTATGCAGTCTAATTTGAAACGTCCACGTTAAGGAAGTTAACCCTATAATAAAATGACATTATGTACTAGATTTATTTGTATTATCCCCCTCTTGAAATAATATTGTGGCCTGCAAATTGCAAATGTCTCAATCTCCATTATAAAGTAGAGTGTGTCTTGACTATATAGAACGCTCGTGATATTTGTGAAAAATGTCTCCATTTTATGGAACATGCTTGGAAAAATTTGCTAAAAACCGTGCAAAAATAAGAAACTCCTGAAAAAGCCTGCTCCTGCTCATATCACCCAAGTTTTACTGTATAAACCTACAAAAAGTCGTCAATCCGCCTTTTCCGCCCAACAAAAACAATGTATTCGACCATCATTATGGCTTATTACCGTTTTAATAGGGTTCCTGCATGACATGACATGGCGGGGCATAGCATGCTGGACATTGGATCGATTTTTCCAGCCGAAAAATATACACTGTATACACAATTTACCGTGTCGTATATATAAATATTTATACTGATATATATTTATACATATTTATCCTCAAGAAAAGGCACTCAAGAATTTCCATACTTGATTTATTTTCGTAGTGGATAATATGCGTCGTGTATATATAAGTCGTGTTTCAACTCTACAATAATTGTCTGGACTGTTCATCATGAATGAGCGGCGCAATGAGCCAGGAAACGTTTGCATAAGTCATACATACATCCATACATAGGAAATATTTCTACGTTTCAGCTGATCCTGCATCTAAATTGGAATCTGAAAAATATTCCGGGCAATTTATGGCAACTTTTCTCGGCCCATTACCCCCCTTTTCAGTGTTTCGTTTGGGAAGTAAAATAAATGCTACAGTTATACATAAGTACATTGTACATACATACAAAATACACCGTTGACGGTCTAGGATGCTAGAATTCAAATTCAAATCTAAATCCAAGTCATTCAAACTCAAACCTTGGTGTGTAACACTGAATCCAAAAACAAAACAAAAACAAAGCTTAGACTCGGTTGCTATAAAAAAAGGGAGGCAAAGTCATTTTATTGCACTTGATTTGCATGTTGCGGAAAACTCCAGCGTAAAGATTCAAGAGGCTTCCAGCCCATTTGCATTTCTTTCCAATTCCCACCTGTACATTTTCACTTCCTATACATATGTACTACGGACTTTCCCTTTCAAGTTGCACTCAGCATCATGCAAACTTGGGTTGCTCAGAATGCAAATTCGATTTTAGAGGAAGCCAAGTTGAAGAAAATACAATGTTATGTAGGTATATCAACATTGGCAGACGCTCAACGTTCATTGAACATTAAGTACCTACATAAGTAAGTAAGTAATAGAAGAATAGAATGGCCGGAGAAAGTATGCATGTAAAATGTAAAGGGACAGGAAATGAAAGGAGCAGTCGCTTGTCTCACTCCATTAAGGAAGAAAAACTGTTTTGGGGAGTTTCGAGGCCGCTTCAACTTGAGCCTCCAATCCGTATTCGGTAGTATACATTGTATTATAGAGGCAATCTAGTGGGGCTTTAAGCGTTGAAATGTCGATATTATGAATGGCCCCTAAAAATACACCCATGGTATTATTTTTCCTGTTTTACGATATTCATTCTGCGCTCTCTCTCTCTCTTTTAATGTTACGACTCTTGAACCAGAAAACCAATGAAAAATGACAAACAACCTCGCTGTGAAATTTCTAATTGCTAAATATAACTTTTATTTTATGCGTGTATGTGATGCTATACATTATACCTGCATACACACTATGTATCTACAACAAATTTTGTGCATATTTTGATCTTTTGCATAGATTTGACATTTGCGACTTAATGTTAACGCGATAATGCTTAATGTTAATCTGTCGCCGAGGGCAAATGTCTATTTTTGGCGACTAATTGGGGATGAAATTTAGGCAAATTAGGTAAATCTGCTTTTCATTTCTTTTCCAATATCGTTTGCATAATATGTATTATGAATTATGATTCTCCGTTTGCTTTTGATGCTGATTCCTCAACTACTGCGTAGGACGAGTTTAAGGTCGAAATCAAGCATTAAAATTAATGAGGCATCAGGATCGTCACTATGATGGCGATGATCATAGTCGTTGATGAAAGCTGATAGGGATCTTGCCTTGTCTCGGCTTTACGGGTTTCGGCTCTATCTACTATCTACAAATCAAATTAATGTTCCTTTACTCCAACTTTCTTCAATTCCTTCAGGTTCGTTTCAGCGGCTGTCATGTCCATTTTGACTCACACAAGTTTAAGAGGATCAGACCAATTTCCTGTGGCAATAAACGAGCTTCCTTTTGTTCTCCTTTTAATCTTTGTCGAAATTTTGATCTTGCCTTTTGCATTCAATGAATATGAATATGAATTACGTTTTCCTGCTTCATTCATTCCGTTTATCCTTTTTCTATGTAAACCTTGCTAAAAAAGGAATACGAGGCCCGATCATTTACTTTTTGCATTTATATCCAATATCCACATATTTTTCGGCCTTGACTTTGAATACAGAAAAGAGTCGGTTATGCGCAATTTGGAAAATTTGAATAATTTTTACTGAATGAAAGTCCACAATATTAGAGAGGTTAAGCATTGGATAATGTGAAATGGTCATGTTAATTCGATTTGAATTTTTTTTCATTCATTCATTTCTCAATTTTTGCCAGAATTTTGTATTTATTTATTTTTACTGTTCCACGTAAAACAATTTCCCTGATACTCCCACATGTTTGTTTAATAAAGCATAAAGCATATGGAAAATTTCGATCTTGCTGCTGCTGCTGCATATTTCTTGCATTAAAGTTCCTCATATGTACTTATGTTAGCCCGAATTCCATAAATGATGCATTCAAGATGACTCGACATGGATATGAAAATCGAAATGGAAATCGAACTAGTGACTCAATAGATGATCGTAACGAGGATAAATGATAGATAGGTTTGGGAACAACACAAGAAGAATTAGTCGGTCGATGAGTTTACGAGGGAAAACAAAGGAATGAATGAGAGAGCTTTCCTTGTTTTTAAGTCCTTCGGAGAAATCCATTTATCTTGCAATGTACATGTGTAGTATGTATGTAGTCGACTTGAACTTGGAGCTGGAATTGAAGTGGGAGCCGAAGCCAAATTGAAGCGCGTGGGGAAGAAGTAATAAGATAGATCCTCAAGTTGTCTACGGCTATGGCCATGGCTTCGGCTTTGACTTTGGGACTTTGGAGAAACGGGAACAAGAACGGCACACACGTGCTCATCTCCTACATATCTTTTCTTCTTTGTTCTCATGTTTCCCCGAACTCCGAACAGAAAATTGAGAACAGTTTCCCTTGCAAGGATAAATATAAGAGCAATTTCCATTATTCTGCATGCGGTGCAATAATATGTACAATGTATATAGGATAGTGCATGAAGGGATGGGAACAAAGAACATAGCATTTTACTCGAGATTAATAGCGATGCATTTTCTAAACCATTTTTGAGATGATGAGCTGGAAATGTATTACCTGAGTTACATAAATATGTTTCGGATCCTTTCTCTCGCAAGATAGAACCTTACGTAAGTATATAAATGAAATACATTGTTCGCCTTTTGTGTCTTTAAATATTTTTTGTCATCTTTTCCTTGAATTGTGTATGCTCAGGTTTTTTAATTTACAGTATAAAAATTTCGAGCGCAAATTGTCGTAATTGGTGGTTGTGGTACAATTCCGGATGCTTTGTAACCATGTGTGCATTAGATTCACGTGTCACTTTAACAAGAGGTTCAATGACCAGATATTTGCAAAGATCGCGTTTTTTAATCGAAAAAAATTGTTTTGAGCAGAAAGTAAACACGACAGAAATTGACTTGACATGTACATAAATTAACAAGATTAAAGGGACAGAGTTTAAACTTTAAATTGTCAACATCATGTCTATAACGGTTAGTTTATAAAGCCGACATTTAAGTTTCTTGATTTTTGTGATGAATACCGCGTACGAGACAAATTGTAAAGTAAACAACATGGACAGTGGACAGTGGACACAGACAGACAACTTCAAAAGTCACAAGGTCTCTCATCTCTCAAATGGCGGTAAATAAATAAAAACGCTGTGCAAACACGACGCGTAGATATCATTCGCTAAATTCATTGTTTACGCTTGACTTGACCTACGGAACAATTGCGCCAGCTATTACACTGAAATGCAATATTTTGCTATCTGTCTGTATATCAAGGTGTAATTGTAGCCATCACTAAACACAACTTGATACCTTCGGGAAGACAGAGGGCCAGTTCATTAACAGCGAGTCGAATTACTGACACGGCACACTAACGAACCACAACCGCATCATCACATACACAAACACTCCGAAGTATATTACATACTTTTGATCATTCCGTTTTCTGTAATATTTTATTGAGTGATCTCTCTGGCTGGTTTCATCGGAATTCCCACGCTCCGCAGAGATGAGCAAGTGAGAATAGAAACCGAAAAATGCTCAAAATGATGGTTTTGGCTTACATTACATAAGCGAAGCAATGAACTTATACAAGAAGAATAAAATGAATTTTTTGAGTGTATAAAGTTTGCATGTTTGCTGTAATTTGATTTTGGCATCAATTTCGAAATCATCAGTTGACTTTTATAATTTGCAATATGAGCGGTTTATTTTGCAAAGTGTAGAGCAGAAAAGGTTATTTGATACAAAAAAGGCATGGTAACATTAAATTGATGCATTCCAAACCTTCTCCATGAAATTATGCATAGAAATCAAAATATGTTATGAGCTTCGGCATTTGGCATAAAATCAGAAATCTTGATTTTACATTCAAATTCCTTTGTTGATGATATAGACTAATGAAACCCTGAAGCTGGTCAAGATGTATAAATCTCAAAATTTGATTGATCTATAAATAAACGATAAACCCCACCGATGTTTCCGGTAGGATTTTTGTTGACTTCATCCATCGCATCTGATCTGTTGACGAAGAGATGAGGGAAAGGTATCAAAGATATAGATCTTCTTTAATGCTCAAACTTTGTCATAATAAAAGCAGGGAAATGGCCCCAGGAGCGCTCCGCGATTTTCAAGCCAGACAAGGAAAACAACTCAATCAGTCAATTGTGTCAACAGATTTATCCTTTGTTTGTGACTACCCGTGCAAGCAAAAGAAAGAGAATGTACAATATACATACGACCCTTGACCTTTTCCTTTGGGCATAAACAAAATCAAATGACTTTTTAGACAATGGCAAGGTTTTGCGTTGAATTCCTCCAAACTACCGATATTCTCAACAATCTTTCCTCCTACTACATGTAATTGTAGCCGTAAAATTGGGGTCATTATGTAAATTTTTATATTACTATACTATGTATCTTTTACGCATCATTTATGGCACACATCATTCATTTTGGCTCAAAAACACAAGAAAAATTTTATAATGTCTCGGATTTCCCCATTTTTCATCGTAGCGGATGAATTGATGAAAGAAAGTTCAAAAATGGTTTATTTCCCTCAACAGACACTTAATATCTATAGTAGTAAAACGTTGGCCTACAAAATGTTTTAAGAGTCCACTTTGGCAAAAGGGGAGCTTAAACGGGAATGGGTTATTTGTTGTTTGTTATTTATTACGTAAAATCGGGTGATGTAACGTGGCCGGAGGAACTTGCTATCTGTCCATATATATGTATTGTAAGCCCTGCAGCGAGAATGATGATGATGATAATGGTGCTATAAACAATAAAACTCAACTCAATCACGTAAACTGGGGAGCAACTTTAAAATTTGGTGAAAACTCGCCTGCCAGCTAAATGGCTGGATCAAGTATTGTATGTATGTAGTATGTATGTATGTATGTATGTATGTACGTACGGTTGCATCCACGCTCTTACTTTTTGCAAGTTTTCTGCTTGGTTTGCGTGAAACCTGAGCCTGGCTGTGTAAATACGGATGGATGGCAGTTGTATCTATCAGTAGCTATTGTAATATGAGGGCGAGCAACAAACGCACATTTATCTGTGGAAATTTTACACCCATCAGCATTATCATCATGCTTTGAAAGAGTTGAAAGGGACCATAAACTGCTCCATAAAATAAGGCTTACCACGGGCCACACGCTAAGTTGCATAATTTTCCAAAGTACAAACTAAATAACTAAAACTCTTCCCTTCCGTTTCATTGCATTTTATTTTCTGTAGGATAGTTGTCATTTTCATTGCATTGGCATTGTCACTGGGCGACCGTCAGCAGTTTCAATTTTCCGGCCGTTTCAATCAATAAACAAAAGTGTTTGTCTCATCTCTTTTTCACACAATACGGGTAAAATAGTATTTGTGTACGGATACAGAGGTACTATAGATTGGATCCGTGTGCCGTCTGTTTAAAAATGCAAAAAGTTTAACTCAGGCTCTTACTCCGTCGTATTCTATGTATGTATAACTGTTCTTTGTAAGTCTGGTGCCCAATCATTTTCAAAAATTAAAATTTTTCACGGCCTTTCGTTTTTATAACCCTTTTTCTACGAGTCTTCGTGTCATTGTAAAAAAATGCAGGATTGTGAGCTGCGAAGAAAATTGAAATTTTAAGATGCTGTCGAAAAATTGTTTACTAGTGTTCCATGAAAGTTTATAGCTTTGAAAAAACGTGAAGTATTTTGAAAATCCCGGCTCGATTTTACGAGAAAATGTAAATTTTTCCTATATTTTACCGTCTAGTCTCACAACATTGTAGTGTTGACAACGAAATGATGAAGAGAGAGAGAAAGGGGTTGACAAAAGAAAGTGTTGAAATCGTGGGTATAAAAGGGCTCGCAGACTTTGGAAATCTGTCGAAATAAAAACTGCAGAGAACTGGCGATGGGAAATCTTTTTTCTGTATATTTTGTTGTGTAAAGTTGATGCAAGAGCTTTCCCTGCTTTCAAATGACTTTGCTTTCTTCTGATTTTGGTTTTACTTTCACTCTGCGCTTCGACAGTAACTCATCATCATCCTCGTATAGATACTTTCAATTCTTCTTCATTTCCCTATGCTCGTGTTATTATTAGGCGATGCATGCTTTGCATTGACGATGAGGTCCAATATGTGATGAAAATTCATTTCCATCACGAGGGATTCGATCGGGCTGAAAAATTGTCGGGGAGTTTCCTTTTCCTATATACATAATACATACATACAGCGTTCTTATGTTCATGTGTTCGTTTTACAAACATTGATTGTTGCACATGGAACATGGAAGAAAAGTGGCTCATACCAAGGCCAAGTCCAAGACAAAACGGGGGAAGACGATGAAGGTACATCCGTCCTGAACATGCAACACGCAACAATTACAATAATGACTCGAATCATTTATCATGGAGAAAAAGGGAGGATTCTCCTGTATGTACAATGTACTCTCTTTATAAAAATACAGACTACCAGCTCATATTTCTGGATCGTGTTTACCATGTCTTTGCTTAGTAAAAAAACCTTCCAAAAGTTCTATAAGAAGAGTAGCGAAAATGCTCCTCGAACGAACATGAATAGAAAAAAAAACTTTTTACAGTATGTAATACGTAATACATACATGTATGTAATATAGACGTGGATATTTAGGGAGCTCCTAAAGTATACAGAATTTGTATTTGTCTATTTATGGTTTATACACACAATTTTTTACATGGTTAATTCCCCATAAAAACTGATCCCTATCAGAAAAGGAATACAAAACATGTGACTGCACTACAATATATTTGCAGCATTGAATAGAAAATTCGCCTTTTCAGCACAAGCAGGATAATCTCGGGATACAAAATGATGCGCTTCTACTTTTACTGCGTATCTATAATATGTAATATGTAGCTTGTCAACCTTTTCAAGTTTACTCAGCCCTGCATTTTCCCTGTGAAAATGAAAACTTGTATGTTTTTTGCTCATTATAACTTATTTTGAGGCAGGGGAGACAGAAGGCATGCAAATTATAAAAAGACTTCCCTTCTAAATAATATGCAGCCGCCTGAATAATATTTTGTAGCAAATAAAAACTTCAGTTGGTTGTATGTACTTACATGTATCATGTGCTGTCATTTTTTGACTTTCCTCTCGTTGGTTTTTAAAAACTTGCGCAAAATATCAATTCCGTTTTAGCAATTTCATTCTCTGCAGTATTGGGATAATTAGCCTACTATTTTTCTACGTAATGTACTCTTCATCCTTGTATACTTTTTATAAAAGAGATAAAAATGCGTTTGTATCGTGGGATTTTCACGTGATTTCCACGAGTTCAACGCGGGACGTCCTGACCTTTTCCAGTGTTAAAGAGAGTAAAACCTGAAAAGGTGCGGATGGATGAGGTCCAGGGTTTTTCGGCTTGTATCTTGTAGGAGTGGGAATTTTTAAGAAGTTCTTTAGAGAAATCAAACGTAAGAAAGGGAACAAAAGTGGGTACACGTGGTGCAGGTGGATCGAAAAGGTTAATCGTAAGCTAACAGCAGGCGAGTAGACCTTTCTAACCTAAGGCCAACGATAACTAGTAGACAAAGAAAAACAAGAAGTTCATAATTAGATAATCGTTGTACCTAGAAAATTCCAGCTCTTCAAATTCTCTCTTGGAAAGTCAGCTTGATTATAAATTATGCATGGGTAATGGATAACCGACAAAATTCCGAGAATGGCAGTAATGAACAGAGAAAAAGGATACTTTGTACAATAATTAACCGTTTCGAGAAAACTCGGGTAGTTAAAATGTTCAAAGAATCTACTGCTAACATAAATGATGATTTGTAGTTGGAATTGAAACATTTACGTAAAATATCTACGAGTAATTCTACAACTGGTTGCTAATCAGTATACAGACAATTTCATATTTTTATTCAATTGACGGTTTGCCCCCTAATTATAAATTAAAGAATATTTTATTTCCGCGTTCGTTTGTTTCCTGTCTGACTTTATGGGTTCAATAATATTCATGATCGTATAGGTACCCGTTTCAAATTTTGAAGGCTTTTTTAAGTAGGCGAATAGTTCGACTGAACTATTAATTAAAAATTCCAATGGTAAAGCAGGCAGACATAAAATCTCAATCCAGTATTACAATTTATTTGGAGGTTATGAAAACGTTATTTGTCTTTTGACTTGAAATAAGCAACAAGTTATGTACTCAAAATGACGTAAAATTGACAATACAATTTAAATCAAGTCATAAATCGAAATTCCGATGATGATTGCGACGTTTGAGCCAAATAAAATTCCGGAAAGTATTCCTAATTCGTAGTTTACACCTGAATCACCAGAATCAATAAAGCTAGAAAATGGAGACAAATGGCTGTCTGGCCGGTGTTTTTGGTTTCGGGTTTCCCGTCTGGGGCAGACGGAAGAAAGAAAGGGA
>JAQIVE010001369.1:0-25545 GCA_034698285.1 Sminthurinus bimaculatus | reverse complement strand
AAGCTTTGAAATACAACAGCAAAAAATTTACAACCCCGTTCGACGTTCATCACACCTTTCTCCATCTTTTGGCATTATTGTTTCCAAATAGCAGTGCGCCGTTTTCGACCATATTGAAGGATCGGTCAAGTCTCCTGGTCAAAATTCCAGAAGGTCGAAGCTGTTCCAGTACAAATATTCCCGTGCTAAATTGTCTGTGCAATTTGGGCCCGCACAAAGGAAGCACGATAAATTATATTGAAAGAGACAGCAAAGCTGCATCAAATATTTTAGCTTTTGCAACAGAGCAGTTGAACCAGATTGTCCAGAATTCAGAATACCGAGATGAGTGCCAAGTGTGGACAACAAATGCCAGCAGCAGCATCAAGTTTGTCCGAGTGATTGGCGGAAGTGGCCGATATTTGGAGGTTCTCCTAGGCTTTAAAACAAACCAAGAGGATGCCAGATTTGAAAGCAGAATTCGAATTGGAATGCATCCTACAAATGTCGAAGGAAATGGTGACGAAATCGAGATTAAAAAGGAAAATATGGAGCTGGTAGGATTTTTTCGAACCAGCTTATACGCCGATCAAAGTTTTTGTGTAAAAACCATCACGGACCTGGACAAGAAAATGAAGGAATTTTGTGTGTGTAAAGACTACGTTCACAGAAAAAAAAATCTCGCCGCATAATCTCTAGAGAAGTTCGAGAAGTTCTGAGTTTTTGGCCAAAAATCCTGCCGAGACGTCTTTTGATGAAACGTTTCTGAAGTCCCTGAAAAAACTGGACAAGTTTCTTGAGAGAGTACCGACTGTGCTGGATCAAAAATGAGCAGGAGGCACAAAAAGCGTAAAAAAATGTAATGACGAACTAAAACAAGCGGTTCTAACAATATACAGACTGCGAGGCGTTAAAAAGCCTTAAAAACTTACGTCTAACGAACGGAACTGGGAAAGAAGATGATTCCAGATGTAAAAGGGTGTCTCAAGATAATTTATTGGAAAACCCAAGGGATTGACCCAATGATGTATTCGCCAAGCTATTTTGGCAAAAGAAACACCGGAATTTACAGCTGCTGACATGTGTGATCCTATGACACCGCATGTTTACACCAACGGCGTTAGACTTTGAGTCTGAATTAAGCCAATGTGTCATGCGCTATTTGAACTAGATAATGGATTTCATATTATTACAGTCTCGTCCAAACTTCAGCTCAACCTCTTGTTATTTACCCCTGTACGCATCAAAAGCGCCCAGAGCGCAACTTGATTGCATTTACTTGATTTCTCGTATATTTAGTGTCGTTGTGAGGAAATAAAAAATAATAAATTTGAAAACCAAATGCCTCTACATGGCGTAAATATAATCCGATGGTAGAACTATGCTGAAATTTTTATGCGCATATTTATTTATTCGTATGTTGAGCGATTTGTTCAAAGCAGTCACAAAACATGAACCGAGTAATCATATCTCATATCATACAATAAAATACCGTCATTGTTTATACCGTGTAATTAAAAGCACATGGGAAACAAATACAATAGAAAGTTGGTCACCATTCAAACCCTTTTTAATTGCTCATACGAAGACAAAACAAAACTGGGGATTTTAAATAATTACACCAAAAACTACAAGCCAAAGCAGAGTATAAAAGGGGGAAACGTGCGGGCTCAAATCACACAACATTTGCCACTCGCTCAATTCTCTTCTTTAATTCTGCCTCAAAGTTTGTCCACTATTTCTATCAATAATTTTAAAGCCACAGTTTTATTATTCTTTACTTGCTAATTCATGTCATGCGACTAATCCTCCAAGATCCTTCCACCTGTTCCAAAATTGTTTTCAATGCAATCTCAGCACAAATCTGACAACTAAAATAAAAATGATTCTGCATCCTCTTAGTTCCTACTTGTCTGCCCTCTACCAGCCACGCCCAAAACTTCTTCGGCACAATTTAGTTCACAGTTCACAGGTACTAAAAAAAGAAAGGAAAGCAGCTCATATTTACTCAGAAAATCAATTTTGCGATTAAGGAATACATACACAAAGAGTAAATTGTAAATTAAACACATGTCATACAGTAGTTTTAAATCTTTGGCTCACCCCAAATACTTTCGATTGATTGTTCGGCAAACCATGTGCCCTGCTGAAATTAACTTTTTGAAGAAAAAGTGCACCCGTTCCGCAGTTATACAATAGAGCATAACATAACAAAGAAATAAAAAACACCGGTGTTATTTATATGTATTAGGTATAATATTAATAGCAAAAACATCCCGTATGAAAATTTGATAAGTATTTCTGTTCCTTATCAAAAATAAGCCAAATACTTAAGTATTGACTTCACAATGGTGGTAGAGAAATTTATTACCGAAACATAGCGGAAAGTTTCCGAAAGATTTGGGCATTTTCCCAGAAATGTTTCGCGTGATCCTCCATAATGTAGAGCGTTTTGGTTCAAGTTTTTTTCCAGTGACCTGAAGTACCCCGAAGAAAAATTTGGTAAATTTTCCACTCAAATTTTCATAATAATTTTGAAAATAAGCTTCCGTATGGGAGCAAACTGTATTGAAATGAATTCGGGTGAGTTATCGCAAAGAGAAATCTTGACCTGATTTTATTTTATGTTCAATAAAAGTTCTATTTTCCCGCCAAACTTTAAGCCTTTCAAAATTTTTACACAAAAAAGATTTCAAAAAATCCTTTTGTCAATTTGTAAAAGTAGCGCCTTTTATAAGCCATTAGAAGGAGATCTTGTCTAATCTCATGAAAATTTGATGAGAATTCCATGGCAATTCATAAAAATCTCACAAGAATTTGATCAAGATTGAAATATTTTGACCAAAATCATGTCAAAATTTCATGACATTATTTCACCAAAAGTTTTTCGTAAGGGTATGCATAAGTAAGATCCGACAAAATGAAAAATGAAAAAAATATATTACGCCCTATTTTCTCAAAAATAAAATTGTTCAAATTTAATTTTAATATCAATCAAAAATAAGTATTTTCCCATTACATCCTTCATAATTTTCATTTTTTCATACAAAAATAAACACTTCAAAACTTGATTCAAGTTAACATTTTAAAGTGTAAGTAATGGCATTTTCAGCCAAATTCTCGGTGGTTTAATTGTTTACAACGCTGCTGTTCTATTTTGTCATTGTCAGAACAAATCAGGGTCAACAGTACATATTTGCCCTTTATTAAAGTAAGTATAAAAATTTATAACAAAGCTTCAGCGTTTTCTAATGGTAGTAGAATTGACGAGCTGCAGGAGAATTGGGAGCAACGTAGGAACTGACTGGAGTAGGGATATGGGAGCCTACGGGTCGGAATCCATCCTTGTCCGCGATCCACTGCACCTCAATTTTCTGCCCTTCCGGTGAGTAGTAGGAATATCTGCCTCTCTTGACAATCTCTGCATTCTCATAGTTGTTGTCATAGTTACCATTGTAGTTATCATTAATGCTGCCGTAGGTCTGCTCCTGCCCTTGTCCATAATTGTTGTAATTGTTATTATTATTATAGGCTGAGCCACCATTTCCCTTTTTAATCAAAGTCTCCTCTTCCTGCTCAATCCCGTTGGCACTGGAGAAGTGGAATCGGTTGAAATTTCCTTCCTGGATGTCCTGCTGGAAGTGGGTGATTGGAATGACTGCGTGAGGATTCTGGACAATGTGACTGGGGTAAGAAGATGATTGTTCATTTCCATAGTCACTCTGCTGATGGTTGTTGTTGTTGAAAGAAAGATGGACCAACTCTTGGTTGACTGGAGCAGCCGGAGAATAAGCTGGAGCAGAAACTGGAGTGGGAGGTGGGGTCACTGTATAAGTCAATTGACGCTGGACACTTGGTCCGTAATAAGTGGAGTATCCCGGTCGCTGGACGGCAACGGGGACGTTTCGGGATTGTTCGGACCAAAGGTTATTTGATGTAAGCAAGGAAAGAGAGCGAGCCTCCAACTTTGAGACGCGTTCATAGTCCTGGGCTCCGTATTGACCCTGTCCAGCGGTCACCAGGGAGATCAACAGTCCAACCACGGGCAGGGAGAAAAATGCCTGGAAAAAATGCCCGGATTTATAAATAAAAGGTCAAGAATTATTATTCAAAGTTAACTTGAATTTTTTGAATAACTTTGTATCATTTTAATTGAAAATGTGGCAAAAAAACTTACAAAATTCGCCATGTTAAAAATTTATCCAAAAATTCAAAATTCTGCTTTTTCTCCAGATATTTCCTGTCAGAGCCGGAACACTTGTTGAAAATGAGAAGGGAAAATTGATTATGCTGGAGCTCTACGATGGACTTTTGTATTTATACGGGATTAAAATCAAATTTAGCCGAGTTCTCCAGCCTCCTTCCCAAACACATATATACAATATACGGCCAAGGTCAAAAGTCAGACATTTACCAATGTTCAATGTCCAAGTTGTGAGAAAATGACCCCAACGATTTACACGGGCCTTTAATGTACATTAATTTTAATTAATGCTTCACTCTCGTTTTAATAACAATAACAACAAAGGTTATTCATAGTATATGCAGGCCAAAGCTGAAGCCACAAAACCGTACAGATTTCAAGGTGGAAAATCAAGTCATTAAGGGACTCACACATCGACACACATTTCGCATTGGTAAACAATCTCACCTGCTATACATACATAATACATAATACATGCATGAAATGCATACTCATTACACATTCCACAGACAGTTCCAGACTCTTCCTCTCCAGCAGCTCACACATGGACTCATTAGCTTCCAGGTAAAACTGAAGCAAGAGAAGGGAAAAGGACTCATTAATTGGCCCTCCAGCCTTCGATTTATTAACCCTTAAACGTCTCTGGTGACTTCCCCAGCAGAGATTTCAACATTCCTTTCCTTTTCGTTATAAATTCAAATACTTAAATAAATATCAACTCGATTTGGCCACAAATTAAAATGTCGAGTATCGAGTCTCGACTTGATGGGAGGTAAACAGTAAGCAGCAAACAAAATTCCGGAATAATGAAAATGCCACACATTTTGCATATTACATGAGGCATTTACTATTGACCATAAATCTGACAATGAAAAGAAAATCTGTGACTTGTCCCCTTTCAAATTCCATGCTAAACGTGAGAATTTGTCCAGTGTCAGTTTAGACCCAGAAGACGGGGAAAATCGAAAAAATGCATTCACAATGCGCAGGTTAAAGTTAAACGCAGCAGCAGCTGCATGAAAATTACGTCATTTTGGGTAAAACCTTAATTTTTGGCATTTGACCTACATTATCATCTTAAGTTTTGTAAATATGTATGGCTATTTTTCCTGCGAGGTAATTAATTTAAAATTGTGAAGCGAAACGATGTTAAATTCTTTCAGTTATTCTGCATGTCAAAGCAAAGGTGCAGGCGTAGATTTTTTAAGCAGTAGGTTCGATGCCGTTTTCCATTTTAGGTGGTGCACGCTGAGTTTCAAGAAGTCAGTGATGCACGAGGCTTGATCAAAGGTTCAGCTCAAAATTATTTAAAAAAATGCGTGCAAAAAAGTTTATTTTTGTCCGCGATTCAAAGACCATCGTCAAAACCACTTTTTCCAAAAGTTGCTCATTTTTTATGCATGTGTACATATGACCCCAAAATGCATCTGTTTGTATTTATGTAGTCTGCCATTTTCCGGAAGGCCACTATATTAGTACCAGGAAGTAAAACGTCCCTGTTGTCAATAGTTCAGGTTGAAGGTATATATGTACATATGTAAATATGTGAATAAGCGATATATTTTCTGCAGTCATTACTCTTGTCCTTGTCTATGACAAACAAATGTCAAACAAAGTTCTAATTCTGTCACAATTCCAATATCAGTCAGCATCAAATGCAAAGTTTAATACGAGTTTATTATTATTGAATGAACGAGAGAGAGAGCAATTCAAGAATTGAGAGAATCTTCCCACTGCATCTTTTGTAAGTTGCTCCTCTCCTCGATAAAGTCCACAATGTGGTCGTTATGCTGGTTTCAACAAGAGCAGCCACAAATTTATCACACTTTTGTGCACAAGCGGCCACCGCGTATATATATGTAACTATGTGACTATTGAGCATGCATGTATTGTACAATGCACATATTTAGTTGTGCGTTGTACTGACAACTTGATGAACAAAAGTGATGAAAAGTTGTCTGGCAGGCTGGCCTAAAATAGAAAATAGAATTCTCATTTTTCCCTTTCTGTCTCACTCCAATTTTTTTGTATTTATGTATGTACATGTAACATTCTTCGTTCAATCTATGTCTTTTCCGTATTTTCGAATTCAATCACGGCAAAAATGCAAAAAACCCTTGATTTTGATGATGCTTCAATTTTAAGTGCCGACAGGCTGACTGAGAAATTAAGGCTCGGATTGTACCAAGTCGACCTTATTGTTAGCTACATAGCTAGTAAAATTAGGTATGTATGTGTACTTACATTCGTGAAAATAATGCAAATAATACTGTGGATTTCATATTAATCTTTTTCTAAACATGTAGTACTTACACGCATAAAAGTAGCTAAATTCTGTCACATTTTACTCTGTAGCACACGTTGACAATGATTTAGAGTTTATAGATCCAAGATTTGCGATAGAATACTGCCAAAAATTGTCTACCTACTGCAAATTTGGGGTGCTAGACGCACTGCTGCCAAAAATTCAGAAGCGGCGTCCAAGTCTTGGCCCCCCTCGTTTCAGAGCTCTCAAACAGGATACAGGATACGCGGAAATTCGACGCCGGTAAAATAAAAGCCGTCCTGGACTGCACGACTTGACTTCATAGATTACTTTTGAGTGAGTTTGGTTTTTAATCGGCCTAAAAACTACAGCTGACAAATTGCAACTGGCGTCAAGTTTATTGTTCAATCAACAATTAACTTCATGATATTTGACAAATGTATGTTCAACGTCAAATTTGTAGAATTTTGATGAAGTCTCCATGGCAGCATCCCTTGGAAAAAAATCTTACCAAATCTCATGAAAATTTGATGAGATTTGACAAGATTGACAATTTTTGATGAGATTTTATTGGTATTTCATCAAAAATTGATCAAAATTGAAAAGGTTTGCGACCAAAATCGTGTCAAAATTTCATGAGATGTTTTGGCAAGATTTTTTTCGAAGGGATCTTATTATTTGCTCTATATTGATATTAGAATTTTTCACCGAAAACGTGTCCAAATCTCATGAGACTACTGGACAAGATTTTTTTTTATAGGGATCAGCACTGATCAACTTAAATCTTACATGCTAGATTTGTATATATAATAGACATAAGATAGACAATACATAAATGTCTGCACTACTACACACACAATATGCACCACAATGTAAAATATAGAACAGTTAAAAGCAAAAGAATCCCATCAATAAGTAA
Organism: Sminthurinus bimaculatus; assembly: GCA_034698285.1. Taxonomy (NCBI): domain Eukaryota; kingdom Metazoa; phylum Arthropoda; class Collembola; order Symphypleona; family Katiannidae; genus Sminthurinus; species Sminthurinus bimaculatus. The sequence continues at coordinate 18,177 of JAQIVE010001369.1, read as the reverse complement.
AAGGAAAAGGATCGTGCAAAATGGGTGGAAAATCGCGAATCACGTCGTACAGCCAGTGGCATAAAGGATAAAAAAATTGTCACTTTCCGCTTTCCGGCATCTACACTTCATTTCAAGTAAACACATACATATTTATACATACATAGATCAAAAAGCAATAAACTTGTTTATTTGATTCATGAAAGGCAATTAAAAAACCATAATTGTGTGCTTACTTTTGATCTTATGATGCGTGTCTTACGATACGCAGATAAATTGAACGTTTATGTATGTCTAAAAAAAACAAAATAAGAGTACAATGACGTTACTTATACTGCTATGTATATACTGTATTTACATACGAGTGCGTATTAAGATAATAAATCTAATTGCTAATGATTGTGGATTAATGACATTACTTACAGACCGCACATGAAATGGAATTACATTCCTACAAATTTTTTCCCTTTACGAAAACTGTCATTGATACATATTTAAGTAGAAGTACATTCTGGCATATGTTCATAATATTATATACATATTTACGTACAATATACTTGCCTTGCAGCCAGTCACACGACAAGACAAGTGCATCCATTCCATATCAAATCAGTTCAAGCTCTAAAGTGAAATTAGATCTACTTTAATAAAATGCAGTCGTCTATAAGGAAAAACTAAATGTGTGACATATGAATATATGAACGAATGTGAAACTTTTTACTGTTTTAACGTGTTTCAATATCGAAATCATGTTACATACACACATACTCACATACTATACACTATACACGTCCAATGTCATTTTAGAGACGAGCTTGAGACTACTTTTTCAGTTTTACTTATCTACATATTATATGTATCTACTTACTGCCTACAATATCAATACCAAAATGTGTAAGTACAATAATAATAATAAACTTCAATTCCTAAATAATGAAAAGAGTCAAGGATTCAAATCAGATTCGAATTGAGATTTGCTGTCAACTTTTTTGCACATAGCGGGGAAGAAGAAACAGAAAACACAACAATGCATTGAGCATTGAACATTGAACGAGCAGCCAGAAGTTAGCACTTGAGCCATAAGCAACAAGTTGTCCGTAGTCTGATATGTATGTATGATTGTTGTGTCCATTGAAACAAGTCTGCAAGTAAGTCAAGATTGTTGCTCCCTTGTATTATTCGTTGTTCATCTTCATCGTCATCTTTTTGTGGCTTTATCCTGCCTTTCTGTGGCTGAAACTGAACGTGTAAAAACAATCACAAGAATCACGTTATACAGGTATCGCCTTTTGTTACACATAAATACATAGATATAGATATTTACTTACTTATTAGATATTCCCACTTATGTCTTATGTGTATATACTTAATACTTAATCAAACCTACTGATCTTCAAGTCTTCAACTTGCTCGTCTGCTCGTCATAAGTATTATATTATCATTATTTTTATTCTTTTCCCATATTATATTATTATCATCATTATTATTATTATGGTTCTTGGTATTTGGCCAAGTTGTTATTCTTGTTTTTGTCAAGACAGTATTAGTATAAAGTATAATACCCACTAATCTGCTAACGATGAACGAATCTTGCTTCAACTCGAGTTTTTGATACTTGAATTTAGATCTGACTTTGTTCTCGATTAGATCTACCAGCTTAGGTACTTATTATTTACCTATTATAAGCATAATATATACGGAATATTGAAAGAAGAATATAAAGAAGAAGACCAACAAGATGGATATAATATATTCTGCGTAAGTCATAAGTAAGTATCTACGTAATGTTGTAAATTTTAAGTATATCAATTATCAAAAGATACATAATATGCAAATAAGTATATCGTTATAATAATACAGATACATACATAAGATATTTTATTCTTTTAACTCGTGGCATCATGATTCATGTCTGGCCTGCCATGTAATGTAATGAATAAATAATTTAATTGACTATTTTCGAATGCTCTTTTATAGTTTATACCACAATATCATCTTGTGTGTTTGTATTTGATATTTGTATAACATAATAAGTATATTATTATACATACTTAGTCGTAACCACAATATATCTAAGTATTATGTACTAATAATAATATAGATGAAGAAGAAGAAGAAGACCAAGATGAAGAAGAGACGACTCGTTTTATGGTTTTTATTAGGCAAGCAAGTAAAAGAATGAAGGAATAAATTCCAGTTATTCCTGATATCGACGATGAAAACGAGCAGAAGATCAATATTATTACTATTATTTTGCATCTCCTTCTTTTGCTTTGATGTATTAGATACATGTATGTTGTATTTTTGAACCATAACCATAATACCAACCTTTATTTGTATTTTGGGTAATGTGTGTGTGCAGTCTTTTGGTATGTATTTTTGTTGCAGTGACCTACTCCAAACTCCTACTTTGTCTGTCTCCGTCTCAGGATCTCAAATCTCAGAGTGTATCAGTATCAACAACTAGATACTTACCTACTACTTCTAAAAAAGAATGAGGAGGAATGTCGAGAGATACATTTGAACATGTTGAACACATCATATCAGTAACGAGGCGACAAGGAGAGCGAATAAGAATTTCAGTTTTATTTTCATTGTTTATACTTGGTCGTCAACAGCCAACAGTCAACAATGAACAAGTTGCCGGAGTTTTGTTGAGCTTCAAGTTTCAAGTTGAGTTTTAGTTTTTTAGTTTTGAGGTGAGAGTGAGTTTTGACTTGAGTTGGGGTTCAATTCTGCAATATCCAAGGTGGGCAAGTTCTGGTTTTTATCATAAAGACTCTTTTTTAAAGATAGCTTTTTTATAGAATTAGAGTCACAATATACAATTAGTTAGTTAGTTAGTTAGTTGGTTGTGTGACTTGTGACTTTGGGTTGAAGTTGTAGTTGGAGGCAAATATATGCTTCTCACCCCCCTTTTTTAATTTATTGCTCGTTATGTTATGGCTTCGATCCTCTGAGATTAGTTAGTCGACGACTCCCTTTCACAAAAGTGACATCGAGCAATTTCACTCTTCCGTTGTCTTTTTGAACAGTCGTATCTTTTCTTCGTTCCTTCCTCCTTCAACTTTATCAACTGTCACACATTGACTGTACTTATCATAATATAGGAAACAGTTATTATCTTTCTTGGTCTTTTCTGTTTTTCCTTTTAAACAATTTGTTTTTGTAATTTTATTTTTAACCTCTTCGTTTTTTTCTTTCCCAAAATATAACTCTGACTCTTCACTCTTTATACACACTGTAATTCAATTTCCTATTTTCAGCAGTAATACAATAAATAATATTCGAATTCAAGCATTTGTAAGCGATTCTAGCAAAATTTTAAGCTTGCTCAAAAGTTTTATCAACAATCAATCACCCGTTGTTTGTTTACCTTTTGGAATTTTGATTAAAAAAAATACGTGGAAAAAGTGTGGGAATAATATCTAATATTCTAGTTTTTTGTGTGTGACAATAGTGAATTGATCATCAAGAAGAAAAAAATTAAACGGGAAGAAAAAAGGACAAGTGCAAAAAATATTGGAAGAGCCGAGAGAACCGGAATCAGGAAGAAATTGTGATTGTCTTATCTTTGAGCCTGACTCAAAGACCTGAGGCCAGTTGACAGTTCCATTCCAGTCAGATTATTTTATTCAACTTAAACCTACAAGGATGAAGATGGTGAGTTCAAAGCTTTTAAAGAAATTTAAATAATTAAGTTGTTACTTTCATGCAAAGCCATTAAAAATTGGAAAGATGCGTGCAAAGTGCTAATTTGTTAGTCACTGCTCACTGCCAACTTGTCTTGGATCTAGGCACTTATCACTTATTAGGTAATATAGGTAGACAGCTTACGGGAATTCTCTTTATTTTGCCCAAATAATGTTAATGCTACGTCAAAATTCAAATGACGATGGGAATGTGAGATTTTAACATGGAAAATTCCAAATGCTAAAGGACCATTAACGTTTTTGACTGAAAGGAGCAATTTGACCCACATTTCCATGGAAATCAGGAGTTTTACCACGCACAAAATTTTGCGATTCTTTCTTTTCTTTACAAAGTTACATATTTTACTTTTTTTCTGTGTCTTCTAATGTATCACGAATCGCATTTAGCATTTAGCTGAAAAGTTTCGAAAAGGTCAAACAAGCTCTTGTAAACAACAATGTTTACATGGATAGGGCAAACTTTAAATTACGCCAATTATGTACATATGTTTGGCAAAGAAACATATTCAAGATGACAGTTGAAACTTTTGTTTATCATTCAGTCAGCTCTAAACTTTTTTTCCTTCCAAAGCCTTTGAAAGCCGCTTAATCGTTCAATCAGAAATCACACAATTTATGTGCGTAATATGTAATGAGTAATAATTTACAATTTACACCTCTATCTAAGAAATAAATGATAGGTTGAGTTCATTCAACCTATTATTTATTTTTTAACAATATTTTGAAGTGAGCAGCTTCCAAATCCATAATTTAAGTCAATGGGTAAAAGGGACCAGTGTGAGATACATAGATAAATACGCTGCATTTTACGATTATGATTTACGATACAACTTTATAATACATCAACAGGAATCAACAATGAAAGTGAATTACATATTACGTATGTATATACTACACACAGTGTCCCAGTCGGAAGTGTATTAAGAATTAAGTGTAGGTACATATGTATTAAATGAAATATGTATGTAACTAAATAACTACTTCCATATTCCATACATAATGTAATACTACACATGTGCCATTTGTTATCAGCTGTCAACTTTTACTTCTTGCGTGTGATGTGAGTGAGAGACTCTTATATATATATATCAGTATTATACATTATACCTATATGTATTTCACTTTCGTTTTATATTTCACGAGAGTTGAATATCCCCATCACATTTTACAGATACTCATCCATAATATATACGAAAATTATATGTATCTCTATAGTTTCTGTACTTAAAATGCTGAGGCTTTTAGCTTTTAAGCTCTGATGGTGATGCCATTGCCATGGACAATTAGATAAAAGAGCGTAATAAGCAAGTGTAAGAAGTATACACGTGCTCAGAGGTACATTGTTTATGATTGTTCCAAAGTAAAGAGGCGTTTCTGTGAAATAATATAAAATAATACGAATTTAATGAGCCAGTAACTATACAACTACGGTGCAATACATTACATACGATATTTGAGATGAGAGCATTTGAGGGTGCAGTCGCGATGGGGAAGCAAAACCATTTACATAAAAATATGTACTGTAGTATCATGTATATGAGTATAATGTATAGGAATTAATCTAAAATTTAGGCTTGTCCTGTCATCCTCGTAATAAGTGCATAACATAATAAGTACCGTCACAATTTACATAATAAACTCAAGTAGTTTGCAGCGTACTTACAGTGTATGTATTTTTTGTGGGAAAACGCTTTCCATTCACAATTCACAATCAGTTTACCTATGTATGTATAAAACATTTAAGTCAACTTAATAACTTAATTCTCTCATCACATCGTATAATTGCAATAATGCCAAAAATCCTTCCTCCACTTCCGTTTCTCTCACTATAAATACATATGTACATGAGTAACCAGTCAACTTCACAATTCAAGTGATATGTATGACACGCTGTTTCTCTTGTGAAATCACACACATTATTTGACACTGCATTAATTATATTATATTATCATAAGTTTACAACAATGCACGAAAAAAGAAGACACAAACAATGGTATAGGATATTAATAATACATAATGCTTTAAAAGAGAACAACCGGCTACTTTTTATTTATGCCGTAACTCCACATGAGTTACTTTGGAATAATTTTGTTTGTTTTCAAGTTTTGATGTCTTTTTCTTTATATACGAACGAACCTCTTTTATTTTCTCTTGCAGTTCAAACTGCCGGAAGATGTTTGCTCATTATATAATCTTTTATTTTGGGGAAAATTCTAAAAGCATGAAAATGATCATTTTAACTGATTAAGTTATGGGAGGAGGGGCAACTGTCAGCGTGAAACTTTCAGCTCTCTTTTCATTATTGGCTTATTATTGATCATGATCATTGACTCGTGCATAATTATTGAATTATGCATTTCGTGTCTCTCTCGTGCACACTCTAGGCAAGTGCTTTTGCGCTTAAAAATGAAACCTCGATAATAACTTCCCTCAATTTTCCTTTTTGTCATTGCACTTTGCAATGCAATCATGATGATAACTTCATATATTAAATAATCACAAATAATGTGACGTTTAGGTAATTGCAAAAAGTCAAAAAAATTGAGGGCTTTTGATCGGGGCAAAACAACAACAACTTTCTAAAATCAACTTTTGTTTTTCACCAAGAATCTTAATTTAGCTGTGGGTAATCAGGAAGCAGACAAATAGATGGATGCTTGAGCAAAACGAAAAAATGACACCTTTAAACTTTCTTCTATTTTGACGTTTTAAATAAACGATTGCTCAAGTAGTTTTCTATTTATTTATTGTGTATTGTTATTGTTGTTGCATAATTAATAATTAATGAAACGATTGTTGTAATAATTGTTGTCGTTGTATCTTAATTTCCGCAGATTTTCCGCTTGGCCCTTGTGATAGGGACTCTTTCGTCGTCACTCCTCGCCGTCTCAGGAGAGCCTCCAGCACCCAGTCAGTACAACAGCTATGATAATGATCCATATCAACAGGAAGAATCTCCCTACAGTCATGGACACGCTCACGGCTTGACCCACAGTCACTCTCCCCACGTTCATAGCTATGGGGGACACAGCGCGGGTCACAGTCACAGTCAGCAAACTCATGGTGCCTACGACCCGCCACCACCTGGTTCCAAGGACCATGAAGTTGTCGTTCAAGAGTACCACCATGGTTTGTCCGAGACTCCCGCTAAAGTGATTCAGCACGGAAGTCCACTCTCCGGCCCTGGATCCTCAGTGTCCGTACTAGAGTCCAACTACCGACAACCCAGCAGCAGTCTGTACAAGCAGAGGCGTCCAGTTTATCACGCTCCAAGTCATAGCAGCCTTAGTCATAGTCACAGTCATAGCCTTAGCCATGGTCATAGCAGCCACAGTCCAAGTCTTAGCCACAGCCACAGTCAAAGAATTCACAGCTCCAAGTCCTTGCCTAGCAGCTATTCCAGCTATGAACAGAGTTCCCCGTTGGTGAAAGTAGAGGATCATGACAGCCAGCTCCACTCCAGCTATCCCTCCAGCTACAGGGAGAAAGTCAAGGAATACCCGGTTTACAGCGCTCCATCTCACTCCTCCGCTAGTGGCCATGGAAATGAGGAATCCCTTGACGCCTACTCTCCATCTCACGGGGGTGAATATGGAAGCACAAGTTCTTCATACCATAGCAGCCCAGCCGCTGGCTCCGCATCTTCATACAGCCCTCCAGGAAGTAGTGACTCATCCAGCTATGGAGCTCCCGTCCCCTCTCACTCTCCTTATTCCAGCTATTCCGGTTAGTTTCTTTCTTTATTTTTTGCAAGCTGGTTTTGATGAAATTTTGGCTTGATACTCGATGTAAAAGAAATTAAGAAAGGCAGATTGAATAATGGTGTGTATGAAATAAAAATTTTACAGCAAATGAGCAATCTGACTATGACCGAGTTCCAGTGTACCGTCCCAAGGCAAAACAATACAGAAGTCCGCTCAGCTCATACACGCCCCACACTCAGGCCTCACTTGCCCCCTACACATCTTATGGCGTGCCCCCCAAAACAGCTTCCTATGGAAGTGCTCCATCCTTACAAAGTAAGCAAAAGCAAAGTTAAGGTTATAAATGTATGGGAAATAAAACAGGTAATTTTACGATATTTTCATGAAAACCTAACATTTTTATGACATTTCTGGATTTCACTAGCTTCTTACGGATCCGGAAAAAGTTTGAGTGACTTGAGCAGCTATGGAGCTCCCAAGACTGTTTCAACATCCTACTCAACCCATGGACCATCCAAATTGAGGTATGAAAAGAAATTTTCAACTGTAGAGGTTATAAGAGAGTTATTTTTCATTTTTCAAAATGGTATCTATAATAATGTGTGAATTTTTACTTTGAACGCTAATTAGACCAATCTATGGACCACCAAAGACTGCCCCGACCTACAACAAGAATCTTCACACCAGTTACTATTCTCCAAAGTCCTACTACAGAAGTCCATCCAAGCCAAGCACTTTAGCCAGCCCTGCATATTCAGCTCCAGCCCAGAAAGGATTCGGCTACAGCTACACACCCACCGACAAAGGTACGCGAATTCATTTTTAGTTACTATATATTTTTCAGGTTCTTGTGTAGGAATTTTAATACCAAAGGAGACACCTTTACCTAATAGCTCGTACCTATTTTGTTTTCTAGGATACGTTCGATTTGCTGAGGACGCCGGTCAAGGTTTGTGAAAAATATGTACAAAACACTTGGTTTTTTAACAGTTTGAAAGTGTTTGGCAAGTTTAATTGTACAGCGTTTTCGAACCTTTTCTGATTTTAATTTATTTTCTTTCCTGTCCAGTTGGAGGTCGTGACTTGATTCTCCACGTCAACTCTGTAAACAGACGAGAGGGAGAGGCCAACCCGGCTTCGGAGGTCGATGAGCTCAAGGCTGAGGGAAGTGAGAGACACGAGTCTAGAGACTACCCCTTGGATGATATGCACCAAGACCAGACACCCGCTGGCACCTACACCTACACAAAATACTCAAAGCACACACTCAAGGAGCCTCTCAGCGAGATCCTCAATGGCCATGGACACCATGGCTCAAATCCCCAAGGGTCAAACAAGTCTGGAAAGCCCAAGAAAACAGTCATCCTCGTAGTTACAAAATGTAAGATATTTAAATACACCATTAAATGAACTAAATAATATGATCATGAATCATGAACAATGAAGGTTTCCTTTTTTGAATGATCTTTACTAATTTTCTGTTGCGCTTTTTTTTGTACTTTTAGGCATGATGAAGAACGGACTAAATCCACTCCTTGAAAAAGTCTCCCACTCGTCATAATAAACATAATAATTAGTAAAAAAATTAATGTAAGGGATAGTAACGTTGTAGTTTGTAGTACCTAAATATATGTATGTAATAGTACAGGGTGGGTCAAGATTATTTGCAACTTTTTTCTGATCTCTCTCCTCGCCGAATTTTTCAAAACAACAATTTACTTGAGATTATTTTGGTGCCATTTAGAGTTTTTAGATTTTAGATGGTGCAACAAAAAAAGCTTTAAATCTTCCGGTCAAGCAGCAGCAGCTACAATCCAAATCCAAATTAGAAGCACTTTTATAATATAGTAGATATAACATGTTTATGAATTATGAATAATCTTGCCCCATTCTGTATAGACTTCTAGTTAATAAGTTAGCAACTTTATTTAGTCAGTCGATTTTATTTCTGTGGTTGTTCATGTGGGCAAATTTCAAACCTTTATTATGTATAGATATGTTTTGACAAGGAAACAACAACTTGTGAATTGTGAACTGTGTATGTGTGTATTTTTGCTTTTGTTGGATGATAGAACTGCACTGCATTTGACTTATTAATGTTATAGTTGTAAGTATGAAAAAATAATATAGATAGAGTTTATTTTTATATTTATTTTTATTTTTCTACTCTAGGGCTTTCTATACATATAGCTATGCAAACAGTGATGTACCTTTAATCTATGAGTTCCCGTTTAGTCACATTTACAATTACATAGTGTAGGAATTATCATATCATTCCTGCATCTCCCCCTTCCCCTCCTCCAATTTTACAAAGATATGTGCGTTTTGTTATATTATATGTTGTATGTTATGTGTAGAGAAAGGTTAGTTTACAATTTGTAAATAACAAGACAATAAATTACCATGAGCGGAAAATCAAAAAAAAACTTCGAAATTCCTCTTCATTTCGTCACCTTTTGGTTAATTGATGCAAACATTTTTTAGCAAAATTGCAATTTAAAAGTCCCATTTCATAATTCATATGATGCATTAAACTGCATGCATGCACTGATATAATCTACCTTCCAAAGTTGCGTCAACTAGTCAGGGAGCAGAATTTAAGCTGATGAAAAGAGGAAGCGAAAGTCCAAAAAATTTACTCAGCTTTCTAAAGCATTTGGCGATTTTTTGCACATTTCGGTATACGCGTAAAAAGATGATGCTCTCAAGTTTAGAAGTTTATGTATAGTTGAGTGAAAATTCATGAAACACACTTGAAAAAGGAAATTAGACAAAATAGCTGATGAAAATACTTCACGTTTTTAATTATTCAGTTAGTCATACAATAAACAGATAGGGAAAAGCGTGATATTTGGAATTATAAGCGGCTGGTTAATACTGTTGAATGGACTCTGCTATTGGAGTTTGCGTCTTTTCTTATTTTGGATGGCAGTACTAAAAACGAGAATGAAAAATGTTTTATAATTTTAATTTACCGGCAGTAGAAAAACTGCTCTCAAATGCTTTTCAACATTATACGTACTTAAGTGCCTGGGATAAAAGAATATTTCATAAATAAATGATAAATAGTTATGCAAAAATTTTAAATGTTTACGAACCTCCTGGAACACTTTCATGGTGCATGTTATGAAAGGCTGGTAGCTTTCACACTGATTATCCTCGCTCAAGCCGGTGACTGGAAAAAAATCATGTAAAAAAACGAGGAATGCTTAAATAACTTTTCCATATAGGTATATTATCGTGTTGCTTTTTCTTACGTAAAAGTAAATATTCGTAACAAAATATGTACGGAAAACTTTAAAACTTGAAAAAAATTCTCATTACATATTAATTTAAAAGAGTCTCCATCCATGTCTCACAATATCAGTATAAGGTATAAGGACATATTTATAACATATGTACATAAACGTGTTTACAGTTTACTTACTTTTGTCATCTTTGAAACAATCGCTTTCCTTCAAAGCCTTGGTCAAGCCGTCTGCCACTTCTTTGTGGTCTTTGTAGACGTCTTCATTAATCTTTATGTATTTTTCTTGGTCTATTTTCCCATCATGACACTGAAAATAAAATTTGGTTAATTCACAAATAATCCTAAGAAGACAACGAGCAAAAAATGATTGTAGTTATGAGTTACCACGCAGTTTCTGTGTCATATTTATATACAAGCTTAAGTATTTACATGGAATTGTGTTAAAGTAAAAATATATACTTACGATTTCCATGTTTTTCCACATACAGATTTGCATGACCTAAAATAAAAAACGAATGATTAGAAATTGCAGAAATATTACTATGTACCTATAGGTGCATCTCATTTTCACACGAGTATTTATACATACATAAAAATTGAGTAAAATATTCTGCTTACACGCATTTTTGCGGGATCCATTTTGCCATGTCCATGTCCTTCCTCAGTATCTCTTTTCTTTCTATCTACTGCTTCTTCCTCTTGCTCCCCTCCTTTCTTTGGGGTCAAACAACCCTTGTATATATCTGGGTTATTCTGGAAGTAACTAAAATCCCCATCTTTTCCCTGGCACTGCAACATTTTCTTCATTTTCTCATGTTGGCCACCTTTTCCACCTTTACCCTTTCCAGCAGTCTGCAAAAAAAGTAATCAAGTATTAATCAAACAAATACTGCGATATTTACATGTAGACTCATGTTATTACCAAAATGATCACACTTTATTTCCTTTAACGTTTTCTAAATCTGAAATCTAAATTTCTCTTGTATATATTTGTGTGTTGTATGTATACTCACGGCCACAGCCACAAAACCCAAAAGAACTAACACCAAGGCAATACTGGACTTCATTTTCAACTTGAACTGTATATTATATTAGCTGAACAGAAGAAGCAGACACAGTTTAAATGAACGAATTGAATTTGCTGTGGAGCTTTATATATACACGAGCCCCACAAATCCTCAGCATTCTCGGTTATCGGCGAAAAGTGAGACGATTGAAAAATATGTACTTACACTACCCATTTGCAATTTGATTTTAGGAGTAAACTAACGTTTCGTTGAACGCATGGCTAGCATGCGAGCATGATTCCATATTATTTGCAATTTGCAAGTCGTTTTTTACACACCATGCAAGTTGGGGGAGGCTTTTAATTTCTTTATTCTCCTCATTATGTTTCATCATAATCAGAATCATATTAGTCATATTTAAAATTGCTCTGCAATATTTGTGCTCATTGTCAAAAGTAAATTTCAGCTGCATGCACAACTTTTATTCGCATTACACTTATTTTTAAAACGATAAACGATTGCGTGTTTTCCAAATTCAATTACAAATGACGAAAACCGTGGCTGGACCAACATTAAAGTATTTAAGTAAATACTTAAGCAACGGCAAACGTTTTTCATGTGTATTTGCCTGAATCACCTGTGAAAACCCTTTTGTAAGTAGATTCCCAAAAAACGGTATGACTTTGAATGAATGGTGAACAGCAAACTCCCCAAACAAAATAATTAGTATTTTACATTGGTTTAGCACGAAACTTTATTCAAAAATTCAATATCGTTATCCATAAACCATTATGTCCATGGCCGTCGCATTATGTGCAGAAGAAAGCTATCCCTTAGAAAACAAATTTGGTCACAACATTTTATGAATTTTTGACACGACTTTATGCGAAAATTGTATTAACTTTGGTCAAATTTTGATGAGATTTTGATGACTTATCATTTATCATGAAAACCTCATCAAAAATTGCTAGTCTTGTAAAATCTCATCAAATTTTCGTGAGATTTGATAAGATTTTTTTTCTAAGGGAGGGGAAATATAGATCCATTAAAAAGTTGAATGTATCATATGACAGGAAAATTAAGAAGGGTTTTCCCAATAAAACTCACATGACCATATAAAGGAAAAAAAAATGCACAATATTAATTTGGTAATTTGAAAGGAAAAGGTTAAATTGCCTGGAGATCATTTTTACTCTCTACCGACTCTCTCAAAGTGCAAGTAGAATGAGATTTCTTCCGTGTCCTTATTTTCCCTTGATAAGCATTCATCAAGTCCAGACAATGATCGTCAGCTGCCAGAATCCAAAGAAACCCCGGCAACTTTTTGCACCAGCATGTTTCTAGAGGATTCGTAATTGACCCCAACAATCTCAGACACAATGTTCCGCAAATGATGAACATAACCCATAACCATACCAAGCCAAGATAGGTAGCCAGAAGGACAACGTTGGACAGCGTTTTCAAGGGGATTCGAAAGTGTGTGAGAGAGAGAGAGAGAGGTTAAGGGAGCTGACCAGGCAGTATTCAGGCAGTTTGAAAAGGTACCAGCTGCTCTTGACCTGGATGACCTTTTCATCCGTTGCTAAGAGGAATATAAGGATGTCACCCATGTTCAATGTCCAACTAAAATGGTTATTTTTGGTCTCATGATTCGAACCCACCATAAATAGATCCCTCTACGCCACAGTTTAAACGCAATAAATACCGTATATCATGATGAATTTTAATACCCGAAGTGTATTTTTCTGCTTGCAAGTTTAGACATTAGAAAGACATTATTGTTGCTGATTTTCTGATGCTTTTTAGTACGTTTTCGTCGCCTTATTGCCATCCTGATTTGTTGTGTGCGTACTTACGTGTATACTTTACGTACATACAAAATATACTGAAATACAATTAGCACTGTTATTTGCTAATTCAGACAATCAGACGAGGAAACGGTGGTTTAGTCCTTCATTTGTAATCCAATTAATGTGTGTGTACTGTACGTGTATAATGTGTAATGTAAATGCGTACATAGTCCATATATGCATAAGGGATGAACAGCTGCTTTGGTAGTCCTCAATCTACAATGTATGTACATAGTTGAATGCTCCCCAGTCCCCCGTGTTCGTTGAGATCTTGTGTTATTCACTAGAAGGTTGTATCTCTGTTGTCCGTTGAGCGAGTGGGGCCAAATTTACACTACAATTAAAATTGTGCATGAAAATGGTCGGACAGTCCGACTCGGGCTGCATTTGATCCTATGAATCGGTATGTGGTAGACATGAGGCATGAAGCATCCTGAGATGACGGTATGTATTAAAAAATAAAAAATGCAAAGCAAATCCCGTCAAAATCAATTTATTATAAATGTATTTCTTGTTATTTCTTATGCCTATGAGACTATTGTTGAGATTTTCTTGAGAATTGGACGCCGCTGCCAATCAAAACTGCCTTAAAAAACTGGAAAGGTTGTGAAGGAAATTTTTTCATATTCTTTCTTCCTCAAAAGCTACAAAAAATAGCTAAATATTAGAGCAACTGAATTAAAATAGAATCGGCGCATTAAAATTATGCAATAATTTGTGCTCATTCGTCCAACATGAATTTTTCATAATATGTAAATAAAATTTTGGTTAATATATTTCGTAAATACTGGGCGCATTGCGCTTAATGATACCCATAATGATGTAAGCTTGTTATTTGTTACACAATACATTACTCATCACAAATAAGAATTGTGGAAACAAGGCCTCGCACACAGAACTCGCAACTACATACACAGCAACAACGCACATCATCCGTCCAACAAGTGATAAAAATATTTTTTTATGACAGCAGAAAAAACACATTCATAATTCGTGTTAGTGCATTAAACATTTACTTAAGTACAATATACGCTATAATCACATATCACAGTATTGATACGTAATTACAATTAGGTATTACAACTATTTCTATTAAAAGTTGGTGACAAAAGAGAGCATTAGTTCAACTCACAATACATTGACTTTGAATCAGAAAAAGGTTATTGTGCATTCTGTATTCTGTAAGTATATCATAATGATTTCATATTATTTGTTGTTGTTATGTGTAGTTTTTTTGTAGCCAAAGATAACAGTGTATGTTATTGTGATACAAAGCTCCTACGCTCTATTTTAATTGTACATCTTTGTTCATTTTGATTTCAGCAAGTTAATTTGGAGAGAAAAATATTATTCACATTTTGGATTTTGGAATCATCAGCTGTTCACTTTGATTTTGAGTATACAAGTTTACAACATACATACAAGGTCAACGAATCCTCATCAGCAATCAGCAGGGTAAGAAGACATGTAGACATTAAACATTACATAATTAACAATATTTATTTAGAGTGTCATTGTCTCATTGTCACCAAGTCACTGTCATTAAACTGCGTTTGTGAAGTAAGATTAAAATTTCATGAAAATGGGATTTGTTTCAAATGAATTTTTACTCGTGCTTTTTTTCAAGGTTCTCTTATGCATTGAGCCACGACTCATTGCATTGTAGTTTCACTAAAACTTATTTATCGTGGTGTTTGTTGTGTTTGCTGGTTTATTTGTCAACAATGGTCAAAAATCATTCTAATTTTTTATTTACAATTCATTTACTTAATTATTATTACAATAGTTATTGATTAATATATAGCAGCTAAAAGAAAAGTATTCAAAAGGAAGTCAGATTTTTCGTCACAATTTGTGTCAGCCCTCGTTGGATTGTGGATTATGTGTCATGATGGGTGACAATGACGATAACTTTTATGCAAATTCTTGAGTTTAATTTCACAATTAAAATACATTTCTCTACTTTTTGAAATAGGTAATTCCCCACCATCCCTTAAAAATGGCTCCAGACTCAGCCCCACCACAGCCACAACCACTATCACCTATTCAAAGTCTATTTGTTGAAGAATTTATTAAAATTGGAAAAGATGCTTCACTCTTCGCCAAAGAGGATGCTTGGGCTTCCGCCTCCAGTCGAGTAATTGATCTGATCATCCGTCTCAAGCCCGAAATCGATGCCTACCTCTCGATAACCCCTTTTCCTCATTTGAGAATCAACGATTTCCTGGCCAGTATCAGCAAATCCACTGAAGCCCTTAAACATGTCTCCACTTTCATTGAGAATTATGATGCTGCTCTTCGTCAAAAGAAGAGAGAGAGGTATTACTTAATTACTTTTGAGCATAAATAAATTTAAAATGTTATTATATCATTTACATTTTTTTGAAGTAAAAAGTAATTAATTACTTTTACTTACTAATGTATTACTTATCACTTATAGTATTTGCATGTACATTTATCTTTAATCGGTATGTTCTGGTTCTACAGTGTGCAAAAGAAAATTGAGGAGGCCTGTGCCAGTCTCAGCCATGATGAAAAGGTCCGTTACATCCTCACGAAATTTGCTTCGGAGCACTATAGAATTTTTGAAGAATCCTTTTCCGTCATCCGGGCAATGGACAGTCAAGAGCGAGCTGTTACTGAAGCTGCCAAAGAACTTGCTCGAGACTTTGTTCATCAACTTGCCCATGAAAATGAGAGCTTACCCCAAAATCTACTGGAAAGTTTCCTGTGGGCCAACAGCGGAACCTGGAGAGCAACATTGAGGAATTTGAAGAGCTTCAAAGACCACTACATTTGGGACAATTTTGACTTCCACACGGATGAAAAGAAGGGGTTCTCCATCTTTGACTTTCACACTCATTCGGTTACCGTATTTTCCCGGAAGCCAAGGACAGAGGAAAAAGGAACTGCAGAAGACGAATCGTTATGGGCCCGGAAGTCCGAGCTGGAAGTTCAAGCTGAGCTCTTTGAGAGTAAATCAAAAATGAAGAAGGATGAAAAGGAGCACAAGTATTTGCTCACACTTTTAAGGCTACCATACGATTACGAGGAAGATCATTTTGACCATTTGAGTGAGGAGGAACTCGCCGAGGGGTTCGTAGACATTACTCAGCAGCTGCAGGAAAGACGACTGGAGAAGGAATTCGAGATTGGAAAAGAACCAAAGGAAGAGGAGACAGAGACGGACGGAGGAGCAGTCGATAGCTCTGCAAAACCAAAGACGATTGTCAAATCTACTCCAGAAATTGATTCCGCCCTGGACAAAGTCCTTGAAGAGGCTGTCAGTTGGCCCGCAGAAATTATTTCTCAGCTCGTTGAACTCACTCCCAGTCACAAGTTGACTATGGAGGAGCTAGAGGAAGCCTGGAAATATTTGATGGAGGCTCACATGGTCGCTGCCTCTCTACTCTCTACTATTCCATGGGCCATGAGACTCTTTGAGCTTGAAGGAAGATCTCTCGTCACCTCTAATATGGTCAAGTCTGGATCTCTTCACGTTTTGGGTCATGTGGCCACAACCGCGGGTCTACATATGGGTGCCCGGTTCGGAGCTGGAATTTTGGGACATGTGGCTGCTGGAGCTCTCGTCTCACCTCTCGCTTTGACAGCCCTCCCCATCGCAGTTGGCATAGGAGCGAGCTTCCTCCTTCACAGCAAAAAGTCGGGGAAGAGTGAGGATAAAATGCATGTGCCTTTGAATCCAAATGCTGTTCATATTATCAAGCAAGCCATGGCCAAGGCTGGAGAAGAAAAAAAGAGTGATGAAGATACAGCAAAATCTCCATCAGAAACCAAGGAAGCAGGCGTTGAAGAGGAAAAACAAAAATAACTATTATTGTAAGTAATTATCACCATGTTAATGAACTTGATATCAGTGATGAACTTTTTTGTAAACGATATGCCTTGAGTACTTAACGAATTAACGCTGTTGATATACGCATTATACGAATATTTTGTAATATGAGCCTTAAAAGTCTTCTACCATTAGTTAGTAGATTGTTTTTGACAACTATTTAAAATACACAAAATAGTATGCTACACTAACGATAGTTTTGTTATACACGCGTAAGTTACCGTTAAATATAATAACACGAAAAAAGATGATTATTCTGACACTTTTTCAATGTGCAAGCAAATACTTAACACTTAATATACTTACGTAAATGAATAATAAATCGAATATCGACTTTCCACTCTATTATGAACCGTGAAATGGAAATGAAATCTTCAAAGCTATGTGTATATGATTTACTCTCTACCTTTGACAAAATGGGGCTTTAAATTCTACTTCACTTAACTTAATGGATGTAAAAAGTAAAATTTGAAGCTTTATTTTATTAAAGATAGAGAGTACATAACATGTAGCGTATAGCATGCTAGAGAATTTTTGCTTCTTCTTTTAATGTATTAGGTAGTCATTGCTATTTTCATTTTTGTCTCATAAACCGTATTTTTTGAAAATTCCAGAAACCAAAGTTCATACATAGTATGCATACTTACACACTACACACATACATGTTCATGCAGTATTGTTCATTCTTATATTCGTGACCTGAGTCCAAGGGTCACAAGTCAAAGCTAAACCTTTATTCTAAGGGCTCATCCACAAATGACGTCACACTTTTACATATGTACGCTACGTGAACAAGTATACGTAAGCCATAGCGATTT
>JAQIVE010001368.1:0-25554 GCA_034698285.1 Sminthurinus bimaculatus | reverse complement strand
AGCGGTGGATATTAAATGAGGACTTCATAATAATAATCATAATGATTATCATTAGTGAATTATTTAAAAATAAATACGTATAATGTACAAAATTTTATGACTTGAGCAAACGATTAAGATTATGATTTTCTTATTAACTAATCGTAGCCTGCAAATTTTTTGTATTTTGTACAAATTTTACATCTCTGTCGTAGAATCTGAAGGTTGAAAGGAAAAGATTTAGACGACTGAAATAGGAAACGGCGTCGATCTGAAATGTGAACGGAAATCCGGTTGCGTGACGGATTATGAAAAATATGGTGAAATGAAATTTAGAAGAATCTGAGATTATTTTAGAAGATTTAGGTCAAAGATTTTTTCCTGTGAAAAAATTTGTTAATTTCCGCCCGGGAACTTTTTAATTGCTGAAACATTAAAAAATGCGGGAAAATTTAAAATATTTTTTTGTTTTTTTTTCAGAGAGATGCGGAGCAAAATGGAGGCGCTGGCCTCCTCCTCGTCGATCGCGGCGGGCTTCGCCTTCGACATTCTGAACCTGGTGCGGAAAGGGAAGAGTGCCAAGGGGGGCCGATCCTCGGGCGGGGTCAGCTCGGGGCGGGAGTGGAACAAGGTGGGCAACGTCTCGGTGGAGGCCCCGGATGTCCACCTGGAAACTATTCGGTGGCCCGGGGGCGGGATATTTGGACCCGGGGAGCGACCCTCAAAGGCCTATCGGGTCGTCACCATCGTCGCCCCGCCCTTCGTCATGGAGGCCGAGGCGGAGGACAATCGCACCTGTGTCAAGGGATTCCCCTGCCTCAAAGTTCAAACCAACAATAAGGTCCGCTTTCTCCCTATTATTTTACTACCATGTACTTTCTCCATGGTGAAAGTAAAATTCCCCACCATAATAAAACCCAATTTTTTTACAGTCTACCAATAAATAAATTGTACTTTCACATTTTACTTTCTCCATGCTAATTAATGGTGAAAGTCAAAACTACACCAAAATTTGTGCTTTCACTTTTTACTTTCTCCATGTTAGTAATTGGTGAAAGTACAAATCATACCAAAATTTTCACTTTCACTTTATACTTTCTCCATGTTAGTAAATGGTGAAAGTAAAAAATACACCAAAGTTTTTACTTTCTCCATGGTGAAAGTACAAAAATGTACAAAAATTTTTACTTTCCACATTTGCTCCAGCCACATAATATCCAATTAAAAATGATTTCTAAAGGTTAATTAAAAACCTTAATTTTCTCCCGTATCAGGACAGACCATCTGTATTCAAAAAATGGGAACTTTTCAAATTTTTCAGACAAATCTGGGATTATTTTAAAATTAAAAAATTGTATGAATGAATGAGCCAGCATATTTATGTACTTAATCTGCTCTTTTAAATTTTAATCAAGGATGACTTTCTCCAATTTTTAGCAAGAGGATTAAATGAATGAATGAATGATGGAATTAAATAACTGTGACACAGAAAAAAAGTGAAAGTTCGAGAAAGTGGATGGGGGAAAGTCACGTGACATTGATGTAATTCTATGTAGTCAAAGTAGATATTTTGTACATTGAGAAGGGGGAGCAGCAGCGGGCATACTTTCTGCTTTCTCCAGTCTACTCTTTTTGAAAGGAACATCCAACAACTGTGTAGAAAAGTCAAAGGAGGAGCAAGTCTAACACGTTTTCTGGATATGTGTCTAAAAATGTAGCATATTAGAAAGGAAGTACATAGAATGTGCATAGAATAGAATAGAATAGAATAGAATAGAATAGATGAGATGGATGCAAGGTAATGTGTGACTGGAGATTCTATTAAGCTTGACTGCTGGATGTAGACTAACTATTATCTACGCAAAATCTTTTTCTCTATCCCTTTCTTCTGCTTTCTCTGGCTTTCTCCTGTCTGTCTGTCGGTGGAACATGAGAGAGAGAGAGAGATAGAAAGAGAGAGAAAGCAAGTTGATGGCTGGCTGAGCCTTTCCTAAATGGGGAATGAGGGACTGAAAGGGGAATTAGAAATTAGCCAAGTCTTATAATATTCTTCTTCTGCTTCTGCTGCTTCTTCCCTCCCAAAGAGAAAGACGGATTATAAACATAAAGAAGAGAGACAGCGGCAGCCGGAGAAAGCAAAAGAGAAAGTACATGGAAAGAGAAAGGGACTTTCTCCGGGTCTTTATGTCATTCATTTACTGCATGGAAATCCTCTCCTTTCATAACTCTTATTTACAAGGGGCAAAAGAGACGGTAGACACACAAAAGAGCGGAGAAAGCCAAAAGGGAAACTTTCTTAATTTTCCATGTAGATACATGTACGCATAAATAGATTCCCCCAGTTTAGTCAACTTTTTCTGTGAATTACCCCCATTTTTTTAATTTCAATTGAAAATGTTGAGAAAAAGCCCCGATTTTAAAAGCGAAATAAAAGAAAATAAAAAAAATTTTAATGCGAATTTTTTGCCGTGTTTTATTTACAGGACGAACTGGCGCTAATTTTTGCGGACTTTGAGCGGGGAAAGCCGGGTGCTTATGAACTCGCCTGTTGTGACGGCCTGGCCATGGATCTCCTCTCGAGCTTGGGCAGGGAACTCAAGTTTGAAATTGACCTCTACCTCGTCCCCGATGGATATTTTGGATCCAACACCGTAAGAAAACCATTGAAATTCCAATTTTTGTCGAGGTTTTTGTATTTCCTTTCGTTTTTTATGTACAATAAGCATGAAAATCGAAATCTGTTTTTTCAAAATGCTTTCTCCATGTTAATAAATGGTGAAAGCACAGAGGCAAATTGCAGGATAATTTCTCGTTGGAAAGTGTCTAGATTTATTAAGAATGACAGTACTTACATTTCATGTACAAAATCAAATCAGGCTCAAAAGAGTGACAAGATTAAGGGAATTTCGCTGCCAGTTGCTTGTTCCGTGTATGCATTTAGTTTGTACTTGTACTTGTGCTTATGCTTTGGATGGTGCTCATAAATCTAGAATGAGATTAGTGTAGCATATAGAATAGAAAAGAAGACGAAGAAAACGGCGGGTGAAAGTGGAGAAAGTGGGGAAAGGGCGGAAGAATTAAGATAAAGTGGGGGGTGGACGGACTCGTGACAGAGCGGAGCCCAACCGACATTCAGACAGACGGACAGGAATCTCGCGATATTTCACACGGCCCCGAGTCTAATTACCGCAAAATTTATTATCTCTCCCCCCACCAAAACACCCGCCATGTACATTTGTACAATGTACAGTGTTCAAATCCTCCGCCACTTTCACTCTCCCACTTTCTCCGAGATAAACCTCTGTTTTTCTTCATCTTCCGCCGTCTTCTTTTTCTTCGCTTTCTCCAGAGGGCTGTCCCACCAGTCATTATTATTGTAAGAGTAACTGCTACTGTACAACTGGATGTGGATCTGGAACTGAAACTGGAATTAGAATTAGAATTCTTACGTATTAGTATTAGTCGACGGATGGACTGTGGCAATGGACGGGTTTAAGTAAAATAAATACCGCGCCCTGGGCAAAAGGAGTCAGATAAAAGGCGAGAAATGGTCCATTTGCTGTATAATACTGCACGCTCTCCTAGCAGAAAGAAAGCCCCGACTTTCACTTGCTTTCTCCATTTATCACTATGGAGAAAGTAAAAGAAAGTCGGTGCTTTCACTCTGTTCTATAAAAGTGCATAAATTTAAGTAAAGAAAGTGGAGTGAAAGAGTCCGGGCTCAAATTTTACTTTCTCCATGCAATCTTATGGAGAAAGTCGGAGAAAGCTCTACTTTCCCCATGAATTGACTGTACTTTCTCTTTTGCCATTTGCATGGATCACTCGTGCAGAGAATCATGCATAGTAACGGATCTCAATAGAAAGTCCCTGGAGAAAGGTCAAGCCCATACTTTCACTTCCATGTCTGCCTTAAAATTATTACATCGCAGTAGTGTATGTTTAATCGTAATTAATGTGAGCTCTCTTTCTAGTCTTATTCAAAGCCACTATTTTAACATTTAGTACCAAAATTAAGTTCAAGGGATGGCCGTGGAAAAATTGCCGTCAATTTAATGCAGTTGGGCATCTTTTGTGTTGATACTTGCTCCGCCTGGAAAGATGAGGACATTGTCCAATATTTAATAGTTTTATTGTATTCTTAACGTGGGCTGAGGCTCAAATGGGCGTATTAATTGCGGCTCCGACCATCTCCATCCATTCCATGGTCCATACTCCATCCCATCCACCATCTCTCAACTCATCATAAATTCATGGGTACATTACACACAAAAACACACAGAGGACGAAAGAGGACCCAAATTATTATTATTATTATTACGAGCCGAGATATTATATTAGACCAAGGACACGGACAAGAACAAGAACCAGACGGGCGAATATATAGATAGAAAGTAGGAGAGGGAATCAAGGAAATGTTTAAATGGGAAGGGAGCGGATGCCCAGGCAAATAATAATGGGAAATGGACACATTACACTCATACCAATTGCCCTGCTCAGGTCCATGTCCATGCCCATGCCCATGCATGCATCTCACGCTTTCTCCCACTTTCACTATTGGAGAAAGCACTCTTGCGTCTTTCGTCTTGTATATTTTCTGCTCTGCTCCTCTCTTCTCTCCTCGACTCAATTTCCGAATCACTTTCTCAGCTCGCATAAAAGATGCATGAAATGAAATGCGAGGCTGCTCAATTCCATCCAGGGAGCCGACAAAGTGTTCCCATCTGCCCATCCGCCGCCGCTCCCTTTCCATACATACACAATATACTAGAAACACTTTCTCCAGCTTTCTCTTGCTTTCTCCATCCCATTGTCTTGTGCAAACACGAACAGGAACATGAAAACAAGAGGGACACACAAATCTGGTGTAATTGCTCCGGTTTTACTTGGATGTACTTTCCCTTGTACTTTCTCTTCTGCTCCAATTCCAAACCCTCAAAGAAAGCAAAACAAAACAAACCAAGTGTGGGGAATTTTTCTTTTTGTCAGCTTTCTCTTTAAGACAACAGACCGCATCACACCACAAGACGAGACACGATAAAACAACACTCTGTTGTATCAATAGCCGTACAAATGTATCAATATTAATGGAAAGGTGAAGCGGGGATCCGCCTCTCAATTTTTGATGACATACTCGAGGAAATCGAGACAAATAATTCAGTTTATTGTTTTAATGCTTCCATGTTCACAGGCTTAGACTTTCTCTTTGACTTTCACCCCACACACAAAAGATGGGATCACTTGATGGAATTATTATTTATTATTTACACCCACTTTTTTTCAACGTGGTAGCAAGATGAGATGGAAAGGAATCGAAATCCTTTTTAGACTTTCTCCCGACTTTCTCCAAACTTTCACCTGACTTTCACTTTTGCTTTCACCCTATTATTTTTTTACACATGGGCTGGATGGCTGGGGATATCCATCAATAAAGTGGGCTATAAATTTTCAAGTAAATTAGCACCATCTTTCTATCTATCTAGCGTATGAGGTAGGAAAATAGATAGAAAAACATTTTAAAAAGCCAAATTTTACGACCAAAATTTGCCATAAATTTGGGAGCCGGTTTCATTTTTTGCCGTTTTTTTTAGTTTAAGCACGTGTAATAATTTTTTAGGGGTAAATAAATGAAGGGCAAGTGCAATTTGACTAATGAAACGATGAAAAATAAATGATGATTTATCATTAAAGTTAAAGAGTATGTATGTACGTAAACTAAAAATTTTATGGCGGGGCTCTCAAATGATGAATGGAGATTTGTTTGCCATTTTCCCTAATACATAATCCATAATCCCAAATTTGTTATTTAGGGGGAGGATTCCATTCACTATACCGATAAAAAAGAAACGCCGTTTTTATTTTGTGGGTTTGGGTGAAAGTAGTGAAAGTGGTGAAAGTTGGTGAAAGTGGAGAGAGTTGATACACGGGGTACTTTCACCTTGTCAAAAAATACGCCAAGAAAAGGTGGATAGTACAATAATAGTAATAATAATAATATCGTTACAGCTTAAGTAATGGAGAGAGCTCCACCTCAAAATCCGATGCTTTACAAAGAAAAGGTGAAAGTGGGAGAAAGTGTAAGAGTGAAAGTATAAAAACATGCCGAGCAATTGAAGAAGATGATGACGATGAGCAGAGAGAAGGGAGTAAAATAAGAAAGAGATTGTTATTATTATTTTATCCCCAGTCTAGCACCTCCATATTTATTCTCCTTGGCTATAGTGTATAGTGTACATTTCATCCATTCATCATCAGGGACAAGAAAGAAGGAGCATCTTTACAAGTCTATAAAAAATCCACAAAGAAACTACACCACACTATAATATACAGTACACGGTTCCAGCTTTGTTATCCTTTCACTGAGTCCTCGGCCTACAGCAAAAACGAGGAGCGAGAGAAAGCAGGAGAATGCAAAAAGCTTTCACTCTCTCCATTTCTCCAGTATTTAACCGTAGAACGGAGGATGAGTATGCTTGTGGTATGTATGTAGGATGTATGGCATACAATGCCGCTGGCTCTGAAGACTGGAGAAAGTAAGTACACTGGAGAAAGCAGACTGGAGAAAGTAGGGATTGAGAAAATAGGACAGGGAGGAACATTCTCGACAGTAATAGTGGATTTTGTGGCACATTCGTGTGTATGTACGTACGTATGTATGTATGTGCTTGTAATAATATTAGGCGGTACTTTCACTCTCATTTGTAGCTTTCTTCCCATCCCATACATACACACTAAACACACTTGGGATTTACCAGGTATCCAATGTCCGGACTTGTGGTTGGGTTCGGTTTCTTGGGTTAGTCTGGCCTTGTTTGCCGGCTCAAAGTCTGGAAAATCCCTTTGAAGCCCCTGAATTTGAATGGCGGGTGGGTGAAAGTGGAGAGCGGTGAGTGAGTGAAAGTTGGAGAAAGCAACCAGGCTCCCCATCATACATACGATGAGGAGCTTTTTCCTTATTTTCTTAACGATACAATTGTAAATTTATATGGAGAAAATCATATAATTTCATGATCACTTTCACCGCCGCTTTCTCCACGCATTATTTTGCATGCGGTGGATTTGAAGGTGAATGAAGGAATGGAGAAATGGATGGATGGATACCCGCCTGGGTAACGACGCTCAGTTTGTGGCTTGGTTTACGAGGGAACGTTTAAAGGGTGGAGAAAGCAAGAGATGGGTGAAAGGTATGGGAGAAAGGTATCAAAAACGCATAAACATGATCATCACGAGGATGATGACGATTCATTGGCCATTCATTGTTGATGTTGATTTTAATGTTAATGTGGATGTCCATGAAAAGTGAAAGCAGCGGTGAAAGTAATGCTTTCTCTCTACTTCACTTCGACTAGGCGACAGTGTTATGCAAGTACATTATGTTAAATTAACTTTACAATTTGCTATTTTTTCAATGGTTCAATGAGCTGGTGAAAGTATCCGGGTGAAATATGGCTGGGGTATTTTGTGCTTTCTCCGGATGTTGGCATTTTATGTAAAAAATGTCAAAAAATTGGCGAGTCCACACTTTCACCGCATTTTGCCTTTATATCTATCATTATGTACATAAGGAGCGCATTTTTTGGCACTACTTTCTCCCATATTTTAGTGCTGGCTCAACTTTCTCCCGGAATTCTATTAGCTTGCGGAGCCTTCAGCATCCAGGCAATAATTAAATTTGAGGCCTTAAACCATCCGCCGACTTCGTTTTTCCATCCATGTATGTATAATGTAGATGCAGCTATGTATGAAGAGCGCTTGCAGTGGGTCGTCTTTGGCCCGGGGCTAAAAATGTGTGGATTTTGGCAATTTCTCCCGATATGCACCTAAATTTGAAGGTCTTCCCATTCCGCCGCTCCCCTTCCACAGTCATCTCGTCTCATCCTTGTTGGATTCGTAACCTGAATCCAGAATTAGAACCATCGTGGAATCGATAGACGCCGGAAATTCTCACATATATGTATTATACACACACGTCTGTCCGTTTTCCAACTTTCGCCGCTCCATCTACAAATGTCTCGCAGTAAAAATCTAAGTCTATGTATGCAAAACGAGTAAATGTTTATAGAAAGGGACTTTCACCAACTTTCACTCACTTTCACTTTATTCATATTTGATTCGGGATACGATGAGATTAGAAAAATGATGCTGGTGAAAGTAATATGTATATATTCATTTTTATGATGATATCTCAGATAGATAGATAGATAGATGCTTTCTCCGCCAAAAATTATAATCTTGAGATGACACGGGAGCGTATTGTATGTATATTGCAAAAGAAGACGGTGACGTCATTTCACTTCACTTTTTCTTCATTCCCGGGTTTTGGTTTTCCTGCTTTCTCCATGGTGCGGGGAAAGCAGTGTCTGTCTGTCTGTTTGTAAGTAGAGCTTCATTTTTTCCACCAAGAGAGAGAAAAAGCGGAGAAAGTGTGTTGAACTTTGACTCGGGCCTCTGCCTTTGCCTTTGCCTCTGTTCTATAAGAAATCGTGCCGAGTACAGAGTACAGAGTACAGAGTACACAGTCAACATCAACATCCAGGCATGGAGAAAGCAGAGGTAACAGCATTATATTATATTATATTGTATTAACTACATGTATAAACTGGACTCCTTTCTCTGCTTTCTCCAACCCTGGTATTTTCTGATCTGGTCTGGTCTGGTCTGGTTGGGCCTGTATAAGAAATGATTAATAGTCGTGCGATATATCTTTCTGCTTTCTCCGCGTGCTTTCTTTTCTGCTTTCTCTGCTTTCTCCACTTTCACCTAAACTTTCTCCATTTTTTGAGGAGGAGTAGTAGCGGCTCACTTAGTCAACACTATTCTATATATTTGGCCCATCTGCAGTCGCACTCGAAAGAAACTCGACTCTCACTTTCTCCGCGGCATGGAGAAAGCGGAGAAAGCAGAGAAAGCGGCTTGAACAAAATCTTTCTCTCTCAGCTCTTCATTCAAGGAGAAAGGGCAAAGATGAAGCTCAAGATGAGGAGGATCGCATCTATAGTTCTTACACATGTATATGTATGTACACAAACCGTACACATCTATTTGAAGAAAAGAAAGTGGAGAAAGTACAGGGAAATTTTTAATGTGTAAAGCTGACGGTGGCGGTGTCGGCGGCTTTTGGTGCTCGTTCTGGTTCTGGTTCTCTTTTTCTTCGTCTTGTGATGGGATGCTGATGCTGATGCTTGGTTTGGTCTGGTTCTGGTTCTGGTGCTCATCCCATCGGGAAGGTTCCAAAACTAATCAAGTTGCAGGAAATTTGAAATTCCTCATTTAAATTCCCATTGTGATCCCTCTCCAGGATCCATTCCAGTCTAGTCTACTCTGGTATATTCTAGACCATGCGATTCCATTTTCATCCCACTCCATTCACTTGAAGCTTCCAGACCAACTTCCCAACCAACATTCCCAAATTCTCGGCTAAGGCGTAAACACGCTAAAGTGGGCTATTCCACATGTGTAGACAATATTAAAGGCCAATCTGTTCACAATTTTATTTAAAGCACAAGACACTGGGAGAAAGTCAAGGAGAAAGCAAAAGAGAAAGCTGGAGAAAGTCGGAGAAAGTGGTGGATAAAGCAGTTATATGTACTGTATTACATAGATTTTGCATATAGTTGCCGAGAGAAAGTCGAGCTTTCTCCATATGCACGTATATATGGAGAAAGCTGGAAGGTGAAAGTTATAATAATGAGTGAGGTGAAAATAGGAAACATAATTCATCCGCCATTGAGACTTTCACCTGCGCCTCCTGCTTTCACCCCGTTCAAAATGAAGTTGTGATGGAGAAAGCAAGATAATTGAGATTTTTAACCGTCTTTAATTGTGTGTACACAATTTTACGATGATTTTACTCGAGATTTAAATGCTCGCTAGTAATTTTCAATGTAAATAAATGTCAAGAACTTGTGATTGATGACAATGTCAAATGTCAGAGGATGAACTTTGAAATGAAAATTAGGCTCATAATTAAATTTAGAATGATCTGATGTGATCTGATTGACTCGGAATTAACAGATATTTGTCGACGTAATTAACAACTAATTGGACATGAATTGGGCGGGATGAGGTGGTTTTTCGCATTAATGTTTGAATTTTGATGCAATTATTTAGGTTTTCGCGTCATTTCTGATTTTCTGAAATTTCCTTTGCGAGAGTTGGGTGGATGAATGAGAGGATCGGAGCTGATTGAGAACTCGACGTCATTTTTGTGTGTATTGTACATTGAATTGTAGAATAAACAGAATTTAGACTTGCATGTGTGTAAAGTGTAAATATTTTGTTGGTTGTTTGGACTTTGGACGTGGTATCGTGAGTCGTCACATAATAAATCACGACCGGGGTTCTTCTATACGGAGGAAATGAGCCGGAATTTGCAAGTGGCGGAGGATCGCGACTCACTTGATGACGCACATGCAACATACACAACAAACACAATTCAGACACAACACAGACAACATCAGGAGGATTTATTATGGGGTTGCATATGTACTCTATCTACCCTTTACTTTTACTCACGTCATGTCATCCCTTGCCATTGTTAATTGCTCACTCCAACTTTTGCTTTCCCTTGCTGTCTATTTTTACTCCATCTTGCTTTTTTGCATGAGTTTTGGCATGTGTAAATTGTAAGAAAGAAAAATGAGAAGCCTTTTTGAGCTGTTGAAATTGAAAGATGAGCTGGGAGCTGTTGGAAAAGAAAAATAATGAAATGTGTCCTTTTTTATGGTTTTTTCTATGGTTGACGATGATGCGGTGGATTGAAAAGGCGGGAAACGGCAAGTGGAACGGGATAATGAGTGCTTTAATGTCGGGAGGGGCTCACATGAGCTTTGCTCCCATTTCGGTGACCTCCAGTCGGGCCACCGTCGTCGACTTTTCTACTCCCTATTTTTTCTCAGGTAAGTCACAAATTTTGAGGAAATTTTCATGGTGATTCAAAAAAACCCTTTGA
The DNA here is from genome assembly GCA_034698285.1 of Sminthurinus bimaculatus. Lineage (NCBI taxonomy): Eukaryota > Metazoa > Arthropoda > Collembola > Symphypleona > Katiannidae > Sminthurinus > Sminthurinus bimaculatus. The sequence goes on along the minus strand of JAQIVE010001368.1, from coordinate 14,624 downwards.
AAATTCTTCAACCAAAATTTTGCCAAATTTTCAGAGTTTTTTTAACAAAATTTTTTTCTAAATGGCATAAAACTGCAATTATTTAACTCGTAATTTTTGACGATATTTAAGGGTCTTTTAGACTATTTTAAAGCTATTTTCAAAATTTCATTCGTTTTTTGACGTTTTTGAGCTACAAAATTTTGAAAGCGGCGTTTTTTCGGGTGTTTTTTGTATTTTAACGATTTTAACGTGAAAAACCCTCAAAATATGACATTCAGAGCCGTTTCTTTGTATTTTGATGGTTTTCAGCTTTAAAATTAGGAAAGTTAAGTCAAGTTTGAAGTTTTTTGAATTTTTCAAAAAAATGTGTATTTTGGTATTTATTTGATTTAGGGGTGGGACTTTTGGGTGTGTCGAAGAATCGGGATGTGCCGCTGCTGGCATTTTTGGCGCCGTTTAGTCCGCAGCTGTGGATCGCCATATTTTGTGCTTTAAATATGACTGCGTTGGTGGTGGCCCTGTACGAGTGGTTCAGCCCCTTTGGCCTTAATCCCTGGGGACGGCAGCGAACCAAAAACTTTAGCATGGCCAGCGCCCTCTGGGTCGTCTGGGGACGACTCTTCTCCCATCTTGTGGCTTCAAGGTAACCAACCCCAAACATTTTCTTGCCATATGAGCAACCGCTCTTAATAGAAAAATTTCACACAATTTTAATTTTTCTTAAAAATTTGTTTGTTTTTTTTTGGTTTGTTTGTATGTATAGGCGCCAAAATCCTGGCCAAATAAATTCCTGATAAACGTGTGGGGTGGATTTTCGGTGATATTCGTCGCCTCATACACGGCCAACATTGCGGCTCTCTTTGCCGGCATGTTTTTTGAACGAGCCGTCGACGTCAACGATCGCAGCGTGAGTCCCCTTTTCGAATACTTTTTCCTATACTTTTTTATTACGTGATAATATAACATGATCCAATATTTAGATCCCTAGATCCTTTCCCCTTTTTTGAAAAAGAGAGACAAAAAATTTAACCGAAATTCAGCATTCAACACGCGTTTTTCCTAAAATTTCTGCAGAATCACTGATGATGTAATAATAATAATGATATGGCTGAAAGCTACACAATATTTGACAACATTTTAGAGCAAAAGCAACAATAATAGTAATAATAATAAATGCAGTGTAGTGGATGCAAATAATTAATTGTGTAAATTACGGCAGGATTTTCAGAGCGGTGAGCACACACACACAAACAAACACAAAGACACTTACTCATGTCATGATAATAATAATAGGGAAAGAGAGAGCAGAGCAGAGCAGTCAGTTGGAAAAGTTACATTTCAACATAATATTTCAGAGTATGGAATTTTGTCATAATTTACGGCACAATATTTACAGTTGCATTATAATACATGAAGAAAGATCGTCATTATTATTCTCAAGTTGAACTTGGTACAATTTACTTGCGTAATATTACACAGAGTCAAGGATAAAACCTAGAGAGAAAGATAAAGTAATTCACCCGCGACTAATTCTCAAAGAGCGGATGAATCTCCGGCTCGGCGACTTTCTCTTTGTATTTAAAATGCATTTAAAATATTGAGATGTACAGTGTACAGAGTACAGAGTACACACAAGACGCAGACAGACGCCGACAGAAACATGAGTAAATATTGTTTGTACATGGAGAGATTAGACATACTTTGGAATATTAAAGTGACGTAACTCCAGTAACTCCTCAACCACACGAAACCAACCAAACAAAAATGTTGTGTTTTGCTCAACTGTCCCCACGCTGGTAAATGGCATGGCTGGTAAATGGTAAATGAATGGAGAAAGCAATATGTACACAATATGGGGAAAAGCAAGTTTACCTACATCCTACAACATTAAACGACTGTTTAAACTGCATATTAAATATTAAACTTTTTACATATGTACAAATTTTGTCAAGGATGATTTTTCTGGTGTTTACATACATATTTGAGTCAAAGAAAGAGTCGGCGAACCGCAAGATGATTTAATTTTTATGCATCAACAACAACACAGTGGACAGCGGACAACTTTCTACATTGCAGAATTAATTGCAAATTTCGAAAGGTCAACAGAGAGTATTCCAAAATGATGGCCAAACCCCGTAGAAAAACTGTCGGACAATTTTTGCAGGGAAGCTGGAATCTGGAATTCCCACCAAAAACATGGCAAAGTTTTCAAAAATGCGGAAATTAATTTAAAAAACCTGGATTGTAAATTAAAATGCAACCATAGAGTATTTAAATTTAGGTTTTCGATGACCATAACGAGATTAACGGTCAAATTTGAACGGAGACAACCGAAAATATTTATACCCGTGTATAAATTGATAATTGATAACTGATCCGACCGCAAAAATTCCCAGCGGCGTCAAATTCTCAAGTCAAGTGTGGTCTACAGTCGGATTTTCCTGGTTTTTTTTGGCTTTGGCTTTGGTTTGGCCTTTGTTTGTACAGTGTTCAGTGACTGCCGACTTGACTCTCTCGTCTTGGTTTTCGTTTTGGTTTTCGTCTGGCCAAAATCCAGACAGACGGAATCCATCCATCCAGAGAGTTGTAACATTGAGCTGGATGGATTCTGGATTTTTCTTGGTCTTCTTTTGCTCCATGTCTGTAGAAATGTTCTCAATGATGGAATTCCATCTCAAATTCGTTATTTGCTCTGGCGCTCCTTTTTCTTCCTATAATATTGCCTATTTGTCTTAAATCTTGGCTTCTTCGTCTTCTCCATCTTCCCTTTGGAGCAAACTTCCTGCCCCACATAACAGACCACCTTACAAACCAAACCAAACTCCAAACCAGAAAAGAAACGGCAACCTGATAGATAGATAGCTCGTCATCCCCATCCAAATCCTCTGGTGTAAAAAGCGGGAAATAGGAAATGGAGGAAAAATTGAGACGGGTAAAATGTAGAATGTGTGTGTGTGTGTGTGACGTCTAAAGAGTGCAAAAATGTTCCCAGTGTCTTGTTGACTCCCAAAACTCTGATGGTAATCCGATAGACCACCAACCACAGCACAGTCAGACTCAAACTAAACAAAGACACACATTTGGATTTGGATTCGGATTCGGATTTTTTGGGTAGCGAAGCAGCCGCTTTACTTTTCCTCTTGTGAATAATCCAAAAAGGATGAACAAGGAGAATAAAAATCGTGCTTTGGTCTCAATTTCGTAGACTTTGTTGATTTCCGTCTGGATTTGGATTTTTGGTGTAGGATTCCGAGTTGGTTGGATTTGGATTTGTGGATTTGTAGTTACGTAATTTTTCCCGAATTCGTGGGCTCCTGTTTCATCTCCGTCCGTCCGTCTGTGTATGTGGATGGATGGAGAATCCATCGAAATGACATTAGCAATTATTAGGAAGAAAAAGGAGTAAAAGGAGTGCCGTGTGTACGGAGTTATTATATCCTTATTTTATTATACATACATTACACATGTGTGTGTGTGTGTTCGGGATTCCCGACTCTCGACTCAATCAACAATCAACTCGACTTGTTCTCTCTCAAATAATCCTCTGTGGAGAATAAATATAGCAAAAGAAGGGAAGTAAAGCAACTAAGTAAGTAAAGCAAACAAGCTCCAACTCCGGCTTAGCTCACCTGATCCCAAGTCCAAATAACTAGACTACACTCTACACATTTTACATTACCGACCTTTGACAGCTCCCGCGCCAAAATATGCCGCAAAATTAAGTTTGGCTTAACTACCCCAAAAATTACACGTTTTTGGTTAAAACCCATCCAAAATTTGGAAATTTACCCATAAATTTTCAAAATACTATAAGAAGCTCAAAAATAAGCCGCAAATTCCAAAAAAAAGACGACGCTTCAAAAAAAGGCCCAACCTCTGAAATGTCGGACCGGATTCGGAGAAATTCCGGAGGAGTGAAAGTCGAGTAAAAAAACAAGACGTGGTGTCGTCGTCTAAGAAATAACAGGAGGACAATAATACATACATATAAGGGAAACGTGTAGAGTATACATATACATAGGAAAAAGTAGAGTAGAATCGTATCCGTACTATATATATATATATATATATATATATATGTAGTTATGTATAGATAAAGTGTACTTTTACCCAGGGAAAATAAACTATGAAATGAGATATCCATCGTCCACTCCTTTCCACTCCATCCTATTGTGAGTCGAGTCCTGAGTGAGAAAAGGTTGGCCAAACATAAAAACAAAAGGGCAACTTGAGGAGGCTGAGAAAGTTTTATGAGTTAATATTAGTTTATCCCCTTCCACACACACACACAAAATCATTGCGAGTGCTTCTGGAATGCAATCGAATGTCGAATGTCGAAAGTCTGGAATTCTGGCTCTTCACTCTTCACTCGTTGAAAAATGGAAAAATGGTAGGAAAGCACGTAATAGACTTATAATGGTCACAACTCACAATCCACAGCCCACAAAATGAGAACAACCACCGCACCGATACTCCATATAAATACAGATAAATATGTACATTTTGTATTTTGTACAGTCAGACAAATAAAATCCAAAACAGCAAACAAGACAAATGTCCGCCTTTTACTCTACATGTATTCTATCGTATTGTATTCTGTATTGTATTGCGTTTTGTGCTCTTAACTTTCTCCCCTCGACGCCAAATGTAATATTAATACATGACGATATGTACAGTCATTCTCAACGAGGCAACTCCCTCGAGTCAGATCAGCAAAACAAATCTTCTCGAATAACTTCCTCCCACTCTCTCTCTCTCTCTCTCTGCTGTGCTCTCAACGCTACACTCACGATGTGATAAAAAGATTTTCAACATTTTTTATCCATCCTTGGTAAAATCCCACTATATTAAAAAATCAAGGATGTCTAAATTTCGAATTTTTATTCAACAGTACAAAAAGTATGCAAAAAATTCAAAAGACCCCAAATCGGGCTAAAATTGACGTTGCATTATGCGTGATGATGATTTTGATGATTTTTAGTGCATTTTAGAGAAATAATATAAAGATATTGAATTTTTCTTGGTCTTTTGCCCTTTAAAATGAAACTCAACCTCAATTTGGGGGCGAGGAGAGAGAGAGAGAGCGGGAAATGACAATCGTGTTAAAATTATGTTTGTCTCTCTTTCTCTCGTTTTTTTCTACTACTTTCTTTTCTTGTAACCTGACTCATTTGTTCTGTCTATTATTGCTTTCTCTTTTTTCGGTGGTGGTTTTCCTGCTCTTTTTCTTCGTCTTCTTCTTCTTCGTCCTCGTTTTGTCTCCCGGGACATTTTTGGTGTGACGTCTCTGCCGTTTTTTTGTGATGGAATGGATTCCTATTCGTATGGACCAAACTCATATACATATACGTATACACACACTAAACCGGGATGAAACTGGAAAACTGGAACTGGAACAACTAAATCCCGCGACTCATCCTACTTTTCTCGGGTTCTCTCTGGTTCTCTGGTTGTGGTTGAACATGAACGACAACGTGAAACATCCAACATTTCCACAATTTCCCTCCTCTTTTGTCCTCTCCCTCCTGCACTTTATTTCCCCCTTTTCATCTAATGGCTTCTCTACTTTCTCCTCTACTTTCTCCCGGCTTTCTCCTCTACTTTCTACTTTCTCCTTCCATCATTCCATCTCCATCTTCATCTCATCTTGTTCTTTTCTTCTCTTCTTCCCTCCGTCATTTTGGAACAATGGACACACTCTTTCCGCCTTCTTCTTCGCCTTTTTTTCTTGTGGTGGGATTTGGCCATTCTTCCACCGGGACTTTGTCTGTCTCCTGTTCTTTTCTGTTCTTGTTCTGCTTCTTCTCACTTTTGCCGCGGACGCCAAAACCCACAATGCAATCATCTCGTGATGGTCTGTGGGACTCGACTCGACACGACGCGACTCAAAAAATGTCCACCGACTCCGATCACAATTACAATTACAATCAAAATTACAATTATGGCGACTTTTTTTTTCTTTTTCTACTCCTTTCTCCTGTACTTTCTCTCCTTTCCTCCGTCTAAATGTCAATGTAAACTCGGGGGACAATGACGATGACGACAACGACGACGACGACGGCCGTGGTGACGACGGGCTAAATTGAAAACTAAATTTTTCCCCTCTATTTTTTATGATAATGATTATGTTGACTTGGTTTGCTCTCTATTTTTTTACTCCTTTGCTGCTGTAATGAATGAACGAACAAACGAACGAATGGGCGAATGCATGCATGTAATGGCAACGACAATGGGAAATCCGCGGCTGTTTTCTCCCATAACGGAAAACAAAAAAACCGAAAAATGAACCACCATCCTGATGACGACAATGATGCTGCGGCTGATGGAAATGGAAAAATAAAAATAAAACGGGGCGAAAACAATTTACTCGGGAATGAAAATGAAAAAATTAAAAATAAACGACCTTTTGTCTGGATTCAACGAATTTTCTTGTGCTGTGTCTGATTAATACGAATATGAATACGACTGTTTTGTTTTGGTGAAATGTGATGACGGACCGTTTGAATTTGGATATCATGTGACCTTAATCCCGGAATTCTGAATCTTTCGTGGCAAATAAACATAAACTTGTGAAAAATAATAAAAAAAATTTAAAAACAACAAAAACTTTAAAAAAAACAACCAAAAATATTAAAAAACAACCAAATACATTAAAAACAACCAAATACATTAAAAACAACCAAAAATATTAAAAAACAACCAAATACATTAAAAAACAACCAAATATATTAAAAAAACAACCAAATACATTAAAAAACAACCAAAAATATTGAAAAACAACCAAATATATTAAAAAACAACCAAATGCATTAAAAAACAACCAAAAATATTGAAAAACAACCAAAAATGTTAAAAAACAACAAAAACTCCTAACAACAACCAAAAACTCTTAAAAAACAACGAAAACTGTTGAAAACAACCAAAAATCTTGCAAACCATTTCAAAAACTGTTGAAAACAACCAAAAATCTTGCAAAACATTGCAAAAACCTGTGAATTTGTGCTTAAAATTTGTAAAACCAACAGTTGTTGTCGCAGCGAGTGGCGGCGGTGAAAAACAGTGCGACGGACTTTTATATCAAGCGGGAGAATCCCCATTTGTGGGCTCACATTCAAATGTTTTCGGTGCACTCCTTCCAGGAAGGCGTCGATCGGCTCAAGTAAGTCTCCTTAATTTATTATCTATTTTATTTAACCGTAATTAGCATTTCCTACAATTTTTATTTCTTCATTCATTCATTCATCATCTTCTTTTTCTTCACTTTTTTGACCTTGATAAAAAACCAAGATGAAAAAGATGGCAGGTAAGAGGGAGCGTATACATCCATAGTACATCAGTATAAATAGACACTCTATGAATAGCATATGCCAAGGTTGCGTTTTATGTCTGATGTCATGTTTTCTGCCTTGGAATTTTGGACTCTATCGGCATTCTCGGAACATGCAGCATACTGAGCAGAGACACGGATGGTGATCTTTGATATTTGCAAAAGAGCGAAAAGTAAAGTAAAAAGTTGTATTATGCACCATTGAGAGACAAAATTTACCCTTTTTTTCAACCAGAATCAATCAAGGGAAAAACAATAAAAATGATGGAATAATATTCTAACAACCTTGTGTATCATTAAAATTCCATTATAAATACATATCATCACCATATTATTGATTATTCAAAAATTCAAAGGAGAAATGGGAGATGATGACTCTTAAATTGAGAGCCTCTCTTCTCGTAAACTTGACAGAATACATGCATGGAGTAATAACAATACATTACATGAAACTGTACACTGGGCATGATAATGAAAGCACAAAGCACGCAAGTCAAGTCGGGGTAAAAACCTGATGTAAATAAATGCATGTTGTATGTATTATGTACTTATTACTTATCGTGTTCATGAAAGACTATATTTAAATAATTATTTTGTAGTGTGACTCTATATACATACACCAGACATTGTATTATGCGAAATATAATAGGCAATAGGTAATATTAATAACTATTATCAGTATGACTTTGTTTCCACTTTTGCATCCCCATCGCTCAGCTTCAACCGACACTAGCACTATATACTATACTATAGTACTGGCACTGGTCTCAGCTTGCATGACTTTAATTATTGGAAACAATCAGCCATTGTCTCGATCCCATTCAATTTTACTACACACACAATTTACAACTCAGAACTCATGTAAATTGCAATTCAACATTTCATTTTGAATTGACGGGAATTGAATGGACCTGAATTAACTGTTGAGTTGACTGAACGTCTCATTCATAGATAGATACACAAGTATGTAGAATGTAGAATCATGTTCAAATTCAAAGCCCAAGCCCAAACTATGTATAATATACACGATAAAAATATGATTGAGCAATAATATTTCACTGCATTTTTAACAACCACCATAATAATATAGTCAATAACCCTTTATACATACATACATACATACATACATAGTCACTTTGTGTTAGCATCAAAACTACAGCTACATAAATTAAGCAAATTTTTTTACATTGTCACTTGTCGTTTAAAAATATTAGCAATGAATAAAACAGATTTTTTAATAAACATTTACTATGGTATGAAAATTCTGAATTTACGGTAAAAAACTGTTCAACTTTTGGTTAAAAAATCTAGTCTACAAAATTTCTCCTCCCTTATTTTTCTATTAATCCCAGAGTAATTTGGTCGACATAAAAGAAAGTACCAATTCATGTTTTATGGATTCCGTTGCTGCCCACACACACACACACAAACATAAATTGTTTATAGTGTTGAGACGTCTGATTTCTGATTTCCTCATTGCGAATAAGAGCTCCACTTTGGGATTGGGATTGGCCAAATTGACCAAGAAACTATGCTCATAATATAATATACATATACAGAGAAAGAGAGAGAGGAGTAAAACCAATTTGATTTATTAGAGAAAACCATGGAGAAAATACAGACTGTATGTAAAGGAAAATAACATGTTTCATCCACTTTTAGCATTATATAGCCTGGCTTGGCTTTCGTTGGCTGTGGCTGTAAACTGGCTCGGCTTGACTTGGCTTGGTGTTGGTGTTGCTGTTGCTGTTGGTCTTCAAGAGGGTCCAAAGAGAGCGTGGAATGAAAGTAATGTGGATACTACGGCAACAGCAGCAGCTATTACTATATTCACTTTTGCAATCCGACGATAAGCTTTATTTGATTTTGGCGTGTGAAACAACTATAATATAACGTTCAACTATTTATTTATACTATATGGAAAGAAAGTCGCCGTAGAAATGGAGAATGTAGATGAAATGAGAAATAAAAGTGGATGAGAATTAGAGGGCCAGGGAAAAGCAAAAGCAAAACTATAACCGTAAGAATACATTTGTTTATACATACACAATACACACTATACACAAAATACACACGTTTAATATAATATAAGAAAAAGAAAAGGAGAAACACAAGGAGTCAAAGGAGTGAACATAGTCATCGCCATCAAGAGTAAAGGAGTAGCATGTACAATGAAGAAAGTATTAGTCTACAAATGGAAATTGAAGATGGTTAGGAAAGTTGGGAGAAGAAGACGGCGAAGGAGAAGATTGAATTGAATTGAATTAGCTAGAAAAAGTTGACTCGTCGACTTTCCAAGAAGATTGAAGTTAGCAGTATAAGAAGAAGAGGCATGTATACCTTATGTATGTATATATGAGTACATACGGAAATTCCATAGATTATATTATATTATAGTGTATAAACATACAAGCTAATTTTCTCGGGGAAAACAGGAGAGAGAGAGAGAGAGAGGTGAGTAGATACATTAGGCAAAGTTGAGAGTTGAGCTGGTGATACATGTATATCTACTATACATACGTTATGTTACTTTTCCTTGGTTGTTGGCTGGCTGTTGGCTGTCTACAGGCAATAAAGAGAGGCGAGAAGGAAACCTGCAAGTGGAGCTAATAAAGTCGGATGAAATTCTGCAGGAATTTTTTGGGTGCTCTAAATGGAAACGTGAAGAGTATAATGGGGAAAGATTAGCGTGAAGAAGAAGAGAGAGAAAGAGAGAGAAGAGGGGACAGAGAGAGGAGTAATAATATTATAGATTATTCTATTCACAGTCCTTTCTCTTCCTTTTCCTCTACTTTTTCCTTTAGCCAACAACCAACCAACCATCAGTATCATCATCATTGCCAACACCAGCACAAACACCAAAGACCAACTTTAGTCAGACACTTGGAGAGAGCAGGAAGAATGTCTAGTGAAGCGTTGGGGCTGGAATGCAATTTTCACCAAATTGAGTTTACTCTGACAGACTATCTTGCAGCAGACACCGAGTCAGAGGAAGAGAGAGAGAGAAAGAGATGCTTGTGTTATACATACGTTTTACATGCATAATCCTCTATTCGTACAATATCTGGGGAACGGAGTGAGTGGCAAAAAGAAATAAAGAAAGAAGAAGCAGCAGAGACATGGAACTTGAACCAAAGTTACTCGACTCTCTTCCTCGCTATTTCATCACACTTGACTTAACACAAACTCTCTCTTTCTCTCTTACTTTTTCCCCATGTCTCGTGCGCTTTCTCTTTGCTTATGTGTGTAAAGCATATGTTTTTATATCGGCTAACTTGCTCATGTTATGGGAAAGAACAAGAGGGGATTAAATAGGGAGATTTGGTATTCAAAATGAATTGCCTAGAATACGTTTCTACTATTACGTTTGAGTTTTTCAACAGTCGGTTGGTTCGTATTCTTTGTTTTTGTTCCAACGAAAAAAAATTGAGACAGTTAAAATTCTGGAGAAAAGGGACTAGGAAAGCAGCTTTTGAGAGAAATTTAAAAAAATCAAAGATTTTCTTCATGTCACAAGAAGAACATATTTGATTTTTTACTGCAAAGTCTCCCTACTACACTTACATTTCCTGAACATGCTTTATCTCTCCCTTGTAATTTTCCATGTTATTTGCTCCACCATAGATTATTTCCTGGAGAATCTATGTGTGCATGTATGTATTGTACAGTAGAACTTCGCTATAACGACACCTCATTAATTTCCAAATCTTTTCGTGAGTAATCTTGTAACTTGTAGCTTATGTGCTTTTTCTAACCTAATTTTTCTGAATTCTAACATTTTCATTCTGAACATTGAAAACAGATCTTCTGCTCTTGTCGTACAAGAGCAGAAGATCATACGCCGTATCCACAAAATGGGGTTGTAAAGCTATAAAAATTACGAAAGGGAATTTTACCCGTTTTGACAGAAAAAATACCACTTTACCGAGAGCCATCATATACAGGGTAGACTCGATCCGTGGGGATGCATGTAACTTAACCAGGGTATCACCCGGGAACAGCCGCATCGTGTCCAATGACACGATGAGTTTGTCAACTCAGTTTAACTCAACGGAATTCTTTTCACCCTTTCTATTACCCTCTCTCTCTCTCTCTTTCTCTCTCTCTCACCCTATATATCTATCTATAATATCGTTGCTCTTTTCGAAACTAACAACTTTTTCCAGTCGTCTACTTGCTCCTTTTTTCATCTTCTTGGTGTTGGCATTGGCTTTGTCGTTACAAGAAAAATTTCTCAATGTGGAGATTCGTTGGTCATGTCTGAGTCTGGGTCTGGAGTCTACAAATGTGAACATTGAGTCTGTTAAAGACGGAATTATCAGAAAATTCTTCCGACTTTACAATACATTAAAAAATAACTGTATGTAAGAAGATGTCACAGAGGGGATTTTTACATTTGTTTTGTTAAAACAACTTTGTCTGCATTAAAGTTTAAAATGTAAAATAAATTTGTGTACACTAATACAGAATAGAGAACGAGAGAGAGAAAGAAAAGGGAAAGACATTATGAAGATGGACAGGGAACAAATGTAGTTTAAACGAATCAGACGAGATGAGAGAGTTGGTTGTTGGATAATGTAATCCATCTTAAGATACAAGCTAATATAATTCGGTGAAATGTGGTGTGCGTCTCCGTCTCTCTGCTGTGTGTTATGTGATGTGATGTGATGGAATGGGATGTTCACTCTTTGGTTTGGTTTGGAGAAAGAGAAAGAGTGATCCGAATAACGAAGGACGGAAGAAGAGAAGGAGACGGATGGATGGATGGATAAAGTGAGAAGTATTTTGAGAGAGATAGAGGCAAAAGTGAAATCAAACTCGTCGAAATTGAATCTAATGTGATGTGAAGATGTGATGCTATGTAATGATCAGGGAATCCACACACTCACACACCCGCATACATACATACATACATACACACACATACAATCTTCTTTCAAATAGTCGGAATTCCTCGAGGAAACCATTAACCAGCATCCATCCAACATGAAGCCAACATATTACTGTAGAAAAACAGAGAAGGATAGAGACTGCTGATGCTGCTGCTGCTGCTTCAGTGGCATTGGATCTATTTAGAAAAGTGGATCTGCTGAAGTTGGCAAAATCCAACATGGAGCATGTGTGTAAATGTGTATGTATAGTTCAACTCGTAATAGAAGAAGAAACATTACCATTAGAACCAAAAACTCCAGCAACATGTCTTCTTCTCATTTCTTACATATAGAGATTCTTCTTGGTGGGCATCTCGACTGCACATTATACATACAGATTACAGATATGTGATGATGGTGCTTCTTTCTCTGAAATATAATGCGTATGCGTATATGCGTAAAAAATCCAACCTCATCTCTCGTTTAACTTTAACTCATATCATCATCAGCATCATAATTGATTCTTTATTCTTCGTCTTTATTATTTATGCTGCTTATACAGCAGACATATTCTGATGACCCAAATATGCACATATCGATCTACAACAAAAATATAAAAGATTTTAATTTTTAGCATGCTTTTTACTACACATCTTTGGTGTAAAAAATTTAGATGTCAACTAAGATTATAGACAAACAATATTTGTTTTGGATTTACTGCCCACATTTGTTGCGTGTACTATAATCCAAAAAAAAACATTTTTCATGCCGTTTTTATTTTTATTGATTTTGCCACAGGATAAAATTTTATGGGGGAAAAACTGTGTAACATTTTACATGTAAATGTAAGTATTACTATCTTTTCCCTTGATTCTTGTACATAATAAACGCTTTGTAGAATTTTTCTGGGTAGAACTAGTAAGCTTGTGTATATGTAATAAAGCGAAGTTTGCACCATGCCTGGCCCTGACTGCTGACTGTACTACATATAGTCGTATAATATGTAGTACCTTTTTGTGTTTTTGTGTACTTTACCATTTACTCCAGTTGTTTTGTACTATACTACATGATATTGTTGTGTGTTTTGTATTTACATAGACATAAAATGTAAAATGGAAGGGATTTTATGTTGTGATGGCTGTTGACTGCATGTTGGTTTGTTTGGTTTTTGCTACATATTTTGTGTGTGTTTGTGAAATTTTATTTTGCTCTGCAAGTTGTCAGTTACTCTCGGCTTGAAAATGAGATTGTCGAGAGAGATACCTCGTTTTCCTTTTCGTTTCCCTTCTTGTTCCCTTCTCGTTTTATTAGTTAATTCATGTCACTTGACATGGCCTCTCACACAACTCGAGCTCGAGTTGACTCTTGTCTTCTCGTGTCAATCAATCAACCTGCAAAATGATGTGTAAACTCAAACTCTATGTATACATATACATTCTACATAATATTATGTATGTAGTATGTACAGTGATGCACACAAAACTTGCAATTCCGATTCCAACTTTATTACTCGATATATGAGCCTTTTTTCAATAATACTACAAAAGATGCAACTAATATGTACATTGCATTAAATATATATATATATACATTCACTTCACATGAACATTTTTTCTTCACAAAGCATTATTTCATCTTTCATCCTTTGTTGTTTCAATATCACCAATTACAACAGAATTGAAACGTTTTTATTTATAATTTATGGTACAAATATATCTTCAAAAAATTTGTTTATTCACAGTACTTTATTTACAACATCAGTACTAACTTGTTCTTATGAGCCTTCAAAGTGTCTCCTCAAGAACTTACACTAAAAGTTGCACTTCAGCAGTCGTTTATGTTTTAAATATATTACTATTGCACATTTAAACTTTTAACTGATTGTAGAAAACATTGCGAAAATGTGGTAATGCATGAAAAAATGCTCCATTTATACGTACAAGAAAAGATACTTATACTTTCTCCAATAAATAAAATTTTGAACTTTTGAATTTTGCAGTTAAAAATGAAAACATGACATAGTCTATGCAGCAAAATATTTTACGTATACATACACACATGCTATAATATAATAAATAATTCCATTTTATGCATTTAAGTCGACCCAACTGTGAGTGTGTATGCATTATACGTATTGTCAGTACATGGCGTGATGAAGAAAGGAAGAAGTCTATATTGTGTAGGGAAACAGAAAGAGAGAAAAGGCTAGAAGATAGAATGGGGGACGAGAGGCAGAAAATCGCTCGTGCAGAATTCTGACTGATTTTAATTAACGTTTTTCTTCCAATCCAAATTCAACTCCCTGTTCCCTCTGCTGCTTGTGTATGTACACTGAAACCTGTATATAGTGACTATGGTATATAAGAGATCCCTTCATACAGTGAACGTTTTTTGATTCCCCGGCAAATTCTCGCTTATTGTAATGCTAAAAACCCTACAAATAA